>APFE031533639.1:29317-125697 GCA_000404065.3 Pinus taeda | reverse complement strand
GGAAACCCCCCCTGTCCGGGGGGTTTGAGGGGGGCGGGTAGCCCCCCTCTATGGGGTCCATGGCAGGGCCTCAAGGATATTTTTTTTGGACCCTATATTAGGTTGGATGGACCTACATATGGTTTTGTGCATGGATTTCGCACATAGTTTTGGACACAATGGTTTTCTGTCCATGGTATTGGATGCTTCAACATGTATAAATATGTATTGTAACATTGAAAGGAATATAATGAAAAATCAAGTTGCTAGTCTCGGTTTTAGGATCCAGGGGAAAATATCTGCGTATATGTGTTTGATGTGTTCTGCTCTCGCATTGTTTATTTTCTGTTGTTAGAATTTGTATGCAGTTAATTTCTGTACGGGGTTAAAACCTACACCTATGCAATCCTGTAGGAATTCCTGTGTAGAAAAATGATGGAGTTTTCCTTTCTGTAGGTTGTCTGGGTATGAGAGAAAATTATGAGAGTGAGCCTCGAGGAAATGAAGCATGAATGCATGGGGAAGACGATTATTTCCTCTTATGGTCATTTGGTGTGAGGTTGTGTGCTGGAAGCCGAGGTACAGTTTCCATTTTTGGACCGTTGGTCCCCACTGCCACCTCATCATTCCCCACTCGTCATAATCAACTCTCACTTCATGCTTCTGTAGCCTTAACTGCTCTTGTCCTTCTCCTTTCTATTTTTTAGTTGACTATTGCCACGTGTGAGAGGACAAATTGTTTGTCTTTGTTGACTGATTGAAGGTGGCCAAGTTAACTGGCCACCCTTCACTTATAAACCAACTTACTCGTAACCTTTACATCTTTTGACTACATTATGGACATGAGAGAGTGAGCAGGATACTTACCTATGGTGCTAATACCTTGCTGCAGTTGTTGAAGACCAAAGGTGCTTGCTATGTGTATTGGTTGCATGTTATTCTTCTTTCTTTTTTTGTTGTTCTCAGATGATTCTTTTGTTGTGCAGGTACCTAGTGTTGAAGATGATGGTGGTGTTGTTGCTTTGGAGTTCCTTCCGCTCTTGGATCATCATGCTAGAAGCTTGTTGTTGTTATGATTTGTATTATGTGGGATAGGCTGCTACAGGATGTCCTGTAGCTGCTTCTCCCTCAGAACTCTTAATCATACACTTTGCTGGGATTTTGAGGATGGTGACATGGATGGAGAGCGAGACTAGGAGCATGAAGAATGCTCAAGTGATGCTCCCTTCTATTCTCTGTTTCCTTCTTTTTTTTTAAGACTGATTTTTTTTTTTTTAAATGATTTCTTTTTAAGGGTGAATGCAAGGGTGATGAAGGTGGACATAGGTATGGTAATGGAATGATGATGTAGAGGTGCTATTTTATTGACACAATAGGTCATTTTTTCCCTAGGGTCGCTTCCTATAGGTTTTTTGTCTATTTCTCCATTTTGTATTAATGATTTCTTGTAGTAAGATTGATTTAAATGGTTGATGTAAGTTATTTTGCAAGATCAAAAGCATTATTTCATCCTTGGAAAAGCTTTGAAATTTCATAGTAATCATTGAGCTGCTTGGATTAGTCTTCTTATTCCCAAATCTAGATTGTTGGACCTCCTTTTTAGCAAAGAACAATAAATTTCTGCTATTTTTAAGAGAATGCTAACCAGATTCAATCGAGTTGGTTCCACTTGCATTAGATCACAAAAACATTCTAGTTCACAATAAAAATTACCCATTGAATTTTCACTTGTTTGGTTAGGCATTTTTTAGATTTACTAACTCACTAGTTCTCGAATTTCTAAATTTTTCGACTAGTAACGTTTTTCTGTTTTTTTGCATGGGTTAACAAAGGTATTTTTAAGTGATTCCACTTGGAATAAGGAAATAAGATATCTTGGTTAATAAAAAAAATTGTCCCATCCAATTTGGATTTGATTTCCTTGGTCATTAAACCCTCACCAATTTCATCATTTCACAAGGAAACTTCTCCAAGATTTTTGAACAAATCCATCCATCTCTCAACTTTGGTTTTGAGTTATGAAGTGGTCCTAGGCACTCCCTTTCTTAATTCTATCCACGAACCACCTTACCTAAGGTTTTCATCACCTTCAACATCCATCATTTTTCTCTCGGCAGTATCTTGTAGGTTTTCAAGGGATCCGGTAGATTTTTAGTACATCCTGTAGGTTTTCTTGTAGTGGCCTATTTTGAGGTCAAATTGAGGGAAAACCTATGGTGAGAGACCACTGGGATTTTCAAGCCAGACTTCTATAGAGTCATAAGAATATTGGTTTCTTAATGGAAGAAAGGGAAGTCTACTATAAGGGAGAACTACTCTACTGCATTAATAAAAAGGACTGAAATTCAATGCTAAAACATACCATTTTCTAACTAACAGCTAAGAAACTATGCTTTGCAATAATGCTAAATTAACATGAACCAAATGCTACTATCTAAGCATGGAATTAAACAACATCAAACATCACTAATGTGCAAGTAAAGGCACTGAAATAAATATGTTTTTGTCTTTTTGTCTTTTCATGCAAAATCAAGTACGCAAACTAATTTCTGTTGGTGATGTGGCAGGTGAATTAAGGATGTTGGAGGATGGCTGGAAGGGTTAGGAGATGGTTGAATGGTGTGGGAGACCATTGGGTGAAATTTTGTGGCTTCATAGAGGTTTTCCCTCAATTATAGCCTCAAAACAGGACATTTCAGGAAAACCTACAGGATGTACTAAAAACCTATAGGATTCCTTATAAACCTACAAGATACAGCCGAGAGAAAAATAGGAGGTGTTGGAGGTGATCGAAGGCTTAGGGAAGGTGTTTGATGGGTGGATTAGAGTGAGAAAAGGTCTATGATCACTCAAAAGTCAAGACCAAGGATATAAGATGGTTGGATTCGCTCAATGTGCTTGGAAGAATTTCTATGTAAAATGATGAAAACTAGTGAAGGCAATGGTGAAAAAAAGAATGACTATGCTGGATGAAGTGGAAGGTGGTTGTTGGCTATGAAGTCTTTGTCTACTCCTGAAGCACCCACTCTACATAAAACATGTATAATTTCCAAAAAGCTACGTAAACAAGAAGCATTCAAATAAGCTAGAAAAGCAGAATTAATGAACTAAGTACCTACATTATGCATGAGGAAATTTGTTGAAAGGAATGAAAACATGGATGATATCTACTACAATAATGAATATAGAAGAGATGGCAATGAAATCCTACTTTGCAAAACTGATCAAATGCTAACTTAAATACGGTAAACCCTAAAGCTCATACAAGAAATAGAAATCTATGTTTTTGGGGCTGCATAGGGGTCCATTCCTCAAATCAAGATCCCAAAGGGAGGAAATGAGGCCAAGACACCTACTGATAGCCTTTTAGTGCTCCTTTTATCCCAAATAACTTGCTACTGAAGTAAGGCACAAATGGAAGCAAACTAATAAACAACCAATCCAATCTACACTACTTGCAATCAAAATACATCTAAAGGCAAATTAACAATGAGGTTATGAGACTAATCTAAACATACAGATACAAGAAAGAGGAGCCTTAGCTGCTAGGGTTGGGCCCTAACCCAAGAGCTTCATCCCTTTGAGTTAACTCAGTGCTGGCTCAAAACAAAACTCATTCTTATTTTCGAAACAATGGATTACATAAAAAACTATCACAAGTATTGTAGCTCAAAAATAAAGTAGAGTTTTACAATCAAAAGTCTGAATCCTACAGAGCTCGTAGGCCTCTCTACTTATACAACTGAAGTCTCCAATGGCATTCTTAAAATTAGTGAGGCTTGGCTCCAAAACTTGAGATAACTGGTGTTTTGACTTTCACTTGTTCGACTGCCTTCTAGTCCTCATGATTTGGCTCATTGCACTCTGAGCTGATGAAGTAATATTTGAATTGAAGTGTAGTAAATGAGGAGGATTTACCTCCTATAATTCCTCTCCCTTGTCCCGTTCGAGTTTTGACCAAGGTCTTTGCTATAATTCCTTGCTTTTATCCTTTAATCCTACGTTACATGCACATTAGACCACAAAGCAAAATATCGAACTCTAACTCATCTCATAAACAAAATATAATCAAAAGTATGCAATAAGTTGTGAGAATAGTTGGTTTGACTAAGCTAGGAGATGAATTAAGGCCCATATAACTACCCAATGATGAGGCTCATCACAACCAAAAATAACAGTTGATCTTGTAGAAGATATCCTCCAAGTTGTTGACTTTCCCTTTAATTATCAAAATATGCACCTCCAATCACCCTAAGTGCATGAGATGATGACCACTCACTACAACAACATAAGGGAAGAATTACTCTCCAAAATCCAACCCCCAACTACATATAAGGATGGGAATATATAGAGAAGTAGGGTAAGTTGGGAGTTCTTATCCAATTACCACTCTAGGGTAAGATATACACCTTTGATTGAGGGATAGGATCAAAGGATAAGTGGTGAAAACTCCAAAGTATGGAAGGATAGGATTCCAATGTTTTATCCAAGGTAAGTAGTTGAAACAGCTTCTGGAAACTCCTAGAAGGGGAAGCTTCTGGAATCCCGACGATTCTCCCAGATTTATAGAACCAACACAGTTGCAAAGGGGAGCAACTTGTTGGTGACCAACGCAGGCCACAATGGAGCAACATGTAGGTGAACACACCCCAGTAGGCTTACGGGGAGCTTTGGTCCACAAACGGGCTCATATGAAGTAGTTTAGGGATGAAACTCTAGGGGATGAAGGGAAAATGCTTAGGGATTTGTGCAATATGATGACAAGGGAGAATATGATTTTGATTGATCCCATTAGGAGGCTTACTGATCAAATGTGACAAAATGGCCTATAACAGGATTCCCCCTAAATCACAAAGTCAGAGATGATGATTGATGACTGAAGTGCTTTACCTTGTGACAAGTAGGGCTCAAGGACAACCAACGAGCTTCATCTATTACAAAACATTTACAACATGACATATTTATTTTCTGAGGGATGCATACCCATACTCACCTCATAAGCTAACATAACATGTACAATGATCAAAATATGCGTCCATAGATGCAACTGGTGGACCCATGAGTGGATGAATAACTATATGATCATAGCCATCATACATTGTGATCTTTCTATAACTCCTGAAATCATAGCCTGGATTGATGAAACTAGATCTAGTGTCGTCTATCTCATTCACATGACCAACCAATGTATGAGTCTAAACATTTGAATTAATGAGTTGGAATCGAACATGGTAGACACCATCTAATTACCAATCAATCATGTAAGTCATTAACATACGTGAATTAATGGCTCTCAAGGTACTATAGTACAATCCATATGGTGTGAATGAATGAGTTGATTTCGAACACCACACAAAATATTTCATTCGAAGGCCATTGATGTAAACTTGTCGTCGAGAGTGAGGAAACTTATCATTGATGTGTGCAAGCAACAAGGTATGAAACATGTGTTTCTAAATCAACTTCCTAGATGATGTGCTCATGTCAACAGGAAGAAACCCATCGCAGGAGGGCCTTGATACATCCCCCATCATTGACACAAAAATAGTATCATGATTGAGACAAAATGATGAGAATGATGTTGAAATGGAACTGGATCAAGAAACACAAACATGAAAAGAAGGCTTAAGAGTACTGTAGTAGAGATCAACTAAATTACTTCTCTTTAACACATCAGCGACACTAAATGGTGTTGGAAGCATTGACCCAAAACCAAAAATAAAGGATCTAAAAGTGGCATGATAACCAAAAGACAAGTAGATTACTTAACCCAACAACCACAAAGATGAAGGGGAAGGGTGTCATGTTCAAGAGTGACTCACTACCATTAGCAAAATGGAATTGCTTCTTTTCCGAATTTCCCCAACCATACTAGTCATTACCTCTTTATTTTTTAACAAGCTTGAGGAGGATAACATATGTTTCACCTATAAGTTCATCCTTCAGATGAATTGCTCTGTGTATATTTAACAAACCCTAGGAAGGAGTGGTTTGGCCTTGTCATTTTGGACAATCCCATTATTGTTTGATGTTTTAACGAGTCCAACAAAGGTAAAGCTCAACATATATTTCATGTTTAGATAGTTTGAAAAAGAGGTGAAAAATAAAACTCCAAATCTCCCTTTTCATTAGTAGTCCCTTAGGTCTGAAGAGGTAGAAAACAACACTGAAGAGAACCTCTTAGCCATGTTCGACTAAGGTATTCATTTTTCTTAGCTTGTAGTTTAGAAAATGGTTAAACTTGTACTGAGTAGATGTCTTTTCATTTCATTTTATGAGTTTGAAAAGACAAGTGCTTGACAATATTTTCATATTTTGGGTGTGTGAGAAGAGATGAAAGAGAACTTCGGGGGGGTTACTTTTTCGTAGGTTTATAGATCCTGAAAAAGAGGTAAAATTTTACTCTATATTCAAGCTAACATGCTCAAACATAATGAAAACCTACTGACAGTTTTCGACTCGATCAAAATGCCACAAGAAGGATTAAACATACCTGCTTCATAGTAAAAATGAAGCATATCTAGGTCAAAAATACTAAAAATGAATAAAATAATGAGAAAATGACCATAAATATTCAAAATAACTTTTTATTTTCACCACTTCACATTTTACCTTCAAAAGTGAGTATTTGGATCCCTTTTTCCCTCGTTCTTCTACAACTTAGAGTGACCAATCCAGGGAACCATTTCAGGTGTCACCAGTTCCACATAGGAACTAAAATATTTCTTTATCTTTCCATGGTTCATTTTTGTGTTTTCATGCAAAATTTTTAAGGTTTTGAGGCCCCTGAGGTTCATAAAAAACACCTTGGGACCAACGCAGGCCCCCTGTGTCAAAAAATGTGTTGCATCTAGGGAGAGAAACACTATATATAGAGGGGAAATGCTCTAGTAAATATTGTTCGATGCGTTGGGTGCATTTCTCTAAGTTTTCTTTCAGTTTTGCCTCAAATTCTGTCAGCTTTTTTGCATGGGAAATATCCTAATGGATTCATTTTTTATGTTTCAATTACCCATTAGCAAAAAATGGAATTCATTTGAATAGAAAGAGAACATGAGGAACAAGACTTTAATGCGGAAAACGACCCTACTATCATGCAGGAAAAATTGTGGGTTATCGAAATTCATTTGGCTTCCTCGTATGAGGCAACAAATGGAGTTGTTGAAATACCTTATCCGTTCATGGGATATTCACGCACAAGTGTCGAGGTTTGGGGAGAATCTACTCGAGATACATGTAGAGGATATTTACTTTCTAACAAGATTTTCAAAGAAAGGTGACCCCATCTCCCTTCGAGGTGAAAGAAGTGGTGGTGAGGCAGTGAAAGGAAATATCGCTACTTATTGCAAACTGTTAGTGTCAGTGTCTTCACACTGCCATCAGTGATCAAAATTACTCTTTTGCATTTCATACTAGGAGTCCCATTCTGATGAGGTTTAATTCCATTAGGACATGGATCTACTAATGGTAGGGTTTATTTCAGTTTTTTCCCTCATGATATGTACTTGTTGACCTCCTTTCATACCTTTTAGTCATGATTCATGCTCATTTTCAGTTCATTTCATCAATTACACAAGGTTTCAGTCTCATTAGGTCTTAGGGTTTCCACCATGGTCAAAATTTAGTGATTATTGCTAATAATGGTCAGCAAAGACATGAGGAGGACAATAATGATCAGAAAATTCATAATTTGTTAATTTGTAAGCTTAATGAAGTTCTCACATCAAAACTAGTTTTGAGGTGAAAACAAAGAATTTGTATTCTATTTTTAACATTTCATGTAATTTTATTGTTCCCGTATGTAATAATGGTCTCCTGCTACTCCTATACATTTGGTGATGTTGCCAAAGTACTGCCACTACAAAATGTCAAAGGAGTTTGAGGATTAGTCCACCTATTAAAGCAAAGAAACCAAGCATCAAAAACAGAGTATTGGGAAAAACAAATAGACATTATGAAAGTGGATTTTCAACAAAAAAAACCAAAAGTGAAAGCTATATAAAGCCATATCTCTATTGTTCATTTCATTGTGTTAGTTTTGAAGTCCAAATGCCAAAAGGAGAGCTAAGAAGTGATTTTTTAAGTGTCATTGAGCAAAAGAGTGAAGTCGTTGTGCTTTTGGAGAAATTCTAGCCGACACTGTGCTTTTGTGGAGGATGCTACATTTTTGAGTTGGCACTGCGCACCTGGCAACATTTCCCAATGCATTTTTACATTGGCACTGCACTTTTAAAGTGGCACTGCGCACCTATATGAGGCATTGCACATCTGCCCAGCCAAGTTCTAAATCGGCTAAAACTTTCCAAAACTCTCAAATTCACCTCAAAATCTTCAAATTATCTTTCTTTCAAGTAAGTATACTTGTCATAGCTTGTGAATCAAGGTTTTTTTTACCAAATTTTGGTGTTGTGCATTCTTATTATCAAACCCTAGCTTCTAGGGTGAAACCCTAGTTTTCCTCATTTCACAAGTATTATACAAACCCTATCTACTTGCCATTATTCCCTAAACTAAACCCCATTCCCATTTACATATTTCCCAAATCTCATTCCCCTCATACCTTTTCCCCATTCCCACTTATGCTCTCCCCAAACCCTACAAACCCTATTCACATCACTAAACCCTACCCACTCTCCTAAAATTCCATTCACACTCCCTGAACCCTATTTACACATCATATTCTCACATACTCCTCCCTACACTCTACCCATTCCATTCCTCCATCCTGTTTCCACACTTTTATCCACAAAACAACCATATACAACTACATTTTGCAAAACCAAAGGATAAAAATGGAAAGAGACACTGATTATCAATCTGAGCAAGAGACATTTAGTGACAACTCCAAGGAGAGAAACATACAACAAAGGAAGCCTCATAAAGGAGGAAGAATTATCAAAGAAGAGCCTACTAGCTTGAGAGAGTTACTAGCTTGTCCACTTACCATTTCTTGCTTTAAACATCAGGCATGCTTTGATTTTTATGAAATGATAGAAAGAGTCAGATTTCATCATGAGTTGGATAGGCTATTGGTGACTCATTTGCATAGTAATGAAGCAACCCTTGCTGGAATAACCTTCGCCATATCACCAATTGTCATCTTAGAGGCTACAAGAATTCCAGATGCGGGGGAAAATTGGTACAAAGGTCAAGATATTTATGAGGAGTAATATGATCCTTACATCAAGGCTAGATACAAAGATAAAATTAAGAGAGTATTCCCCTTTAGGTTTTTGGAAGACACATATGCTCCATTGATGAAAATCATTATCAAGTACTTCACTTGTGAAGGTAGGTTCTCCTGGTTGTTTGCCTACCACATTAGACTTCTCATGCATTTCACTAGAGTAAAGATGATGAATATCCCTTCATGTTTAGAAACATTGAGAAGATGGCACACATTGTACAGAGGAAGCCATACCCCCGGCACTTGAATAACATTTACCATTACTCTTTTATTAAAATCATTGTTCTACATCAGCTAAACCTTCTTAACATGCCATGGGAGATTTTCATTTCTCATGAGATGTTCAAAGGCTCACAAATCTTTTCATCAGTACATCATGAAGAAGGCGGACCTTCAATCCATGAAGAAATTGGCTGAAACTGTTGGAGTGCCAGTGTTTGTAACATATAAGAGGGGTGCTAGGAAACTTTTGGCAGCTGCTAGGCAAGTATTATCTCCACAAGGTGTGGAAGGGGTCTTGCCTTCGTCATCAAGCCACAGGAAAATGCTATCTCCACAAGGTGTGGAATGGGCTTTGCCTTCTTCTTCATCAAAATAGGTACAGGTTGAGTAGCAAAGCAGAGGCAAAAGTAAAGGCAAGAAAAAGGTGCAAGAAAAGGATCTTAGTGATGAGCAAGAGAGATATTTCAATCTTGTTGAGCATGAGGAGCCACAATAGCACTTCACTCATCACAGAGTTGACATTATCGATTTGGAAGCTCAGGATCCCAAGACTATTAAAGATATGATCATAAAGGAACAAGACGCTGAAATAAAACCCTTGTCAGATAACTTAGAGAGGGATAATTTCATCATAAAATATTTAGAGCAAGAAAAAAAGCAATTGTGCGACAAGCAAGTCCTCATGGAGCTACAAGTGATCAAAGAAAACAGGCAAAAGGCCAAGGAGGCTAATGTCAAGTTGACTTCAATTGAACAAGAGATTGAGAATGATATGGAAACTTGGATTGAGAGGGTCAACATACACCTTGAGGGGCTGATTGAGAAGGCCAACAGGGAGTTGAAGATGCTTCACCACATGGCCTATGATTACTTGACCCAAAACAAAATATGTAACATAAGGATCAGGAAACTTAAAGCTAGGTTCAGGAAATCTTTAAAGAGAGAAAAGGAGCAAGATAGGTTGAATATATTAGCTAAAGCCTCACTAAACCATCAAAGCAACTAATGGTGCTGTCCCATGCCGAATCTGGGCAAGTTTTGATGATCTTTTGTCTTTTTCAAATTTTGAAATTTTGAAAACAGGAAATTGGGCTAGAAGCGTATCGCCACCAGCGCTGCGCTTTTCCCTAGAGCAGTTGCTTGAGGAAAGTATTATATATTTGGATTCAAAATGATGAGAGCATGCATCCCTGAAAGATTCAGCAAATTTGGAGCAAAACTAGGTCACCAAAAGGTAAAAAAACTACCAAGAAATGACCTCTCTACCTCTTTTTGGACACATAGAAGCAACCTTGGGAGATTTCAGTTTTGAGGGGTCAAACGACCCCCAAATGCAAAAATTCAAGTTGTTCTAGAAACTAGATAGGAAGGCCTTCTAATGAGCCATCTTGGACTAAATTGGGCTAAGGGGAAGGCTTCCAAAAGTGGGTGGAAAACACTGTTATGCTTTTGGCTCATGGCGCTGCACTTTTGACCAGTTTTTGAGAAAATCCAATTTTCGCCTATTTTCACTGCAAGTTGACTTTCTCTCTATTCATGGATGATTTTATGATTGTAATTAATGCCTTGGCATGTAAATTTAATAGTGAAATGAAATTATAGGGTACATTCATCATTTTGAGGTGGTTTTGGGGTCAATGAATCAGTTTCCATGCTTATAGAGGAAAGTTGTTCCACTGCCTATATTCATGTTCCCTATTTAGAAATGGTTGTCATAGCTCCTTCTCTCTAGGTTTCCACCCATGATGGCTAGCATAGGTGGTTTGATGTCTATATTATGTATTTTTCCTGTCATTAGCAAGGGTTGGACTCTCTTGGATGCCTTGAGCTATATTGTACACCTTTATCAGCAGTTTGGCAAGGAAATAAACTAGGATTTGCAGCAATTTTTATGGGATACTTGTGGTATGATTCTTTTGCATAGTTTATTCTTCTGCTCTCAATTTTTCTCATGTTTTATGTGTGCAAAAATCTAATTCATTGCTTCTAGCTGAATGATATCAAGATAGATAGGTAGAATTCATTGTTTACAATGCTCTACCTTGGGAAACCATTTAGTTTTTAATGTTTTCTACTTTTTGAGAAGGATACATGATCTTTGCATGCCATCCTCAGCTCCTTACCAGTCTTAGACCTCCCATCCCTCTCAATTTCAAGTGGCAAAGTACCTACCTACCTCGCCCCATAGAACACCCTGCATCCTGACTTGATTTCCCCGACCCAAAACTGCTTGGCTCCATTTGATCCACCAACAAAACCAACAAAACCAATCAGAAACCTTAGAGCTACTATAACTAGCCTAAAATTCATATCTAATTCAGTCATCTTAACTAAGATTCACAAGGAGAGAGCCCTCTCCCAACCTTGCAGGGCTAGCTACCAGGTTAATCTTTGTTTGTGGTTATCCTAGGATTGCCTTCCTTCATCCTGAGGTCAATTTAGGCTCAAACATAGTGGCGACCATACTGGGGAAGAAAATCACATTATGCCCCAGTACTACTAAGAAGTTCTGATCTTTTGGATGATAGTTTAGAATTCATTAGGCTAAAAAGTGGAAAGTTGTAAAGCAATATAAAAATCTTGAGAGCTTTGAACACACTGGCTTCAAGAAGATACACTAGGTCTAATCCTAATCTTGATCCTCCTCCTGTATTTGAAAATCCTAGTCTCATTCCACGGATACTCCGACAAGAAAGTTCACCAAGTCCTAGCCCTGTTTTTAGATCTCATTCATGCCCCGTCGAGTGGCTGTTCCTTGAAGATCTCCCTTCTGACTAGTATTTTGTTCTCTCTCTATTTAAAACCACATTTGATAGTGAACTGTTGGACATAGTCCCCAATCCTGAATTCAACAGAGAAATTGAAATCCAAAGAGCCAAATTGTTAAGTAACCAAAACCTTCGGAATTCCCCTCAGTCATCCCTCACCACTAATAGACTCCCCGAACTCTCTGACTCAGCTTCAACATCTTTTGCCTCGCCATCATTTCCCCATATTTCTAAAAACCATTCCTCATCTCCATTCGTACCTTCACTTCCTCATCAGCCTATCACTACCCCTCAAACACCCATCACCTCTATTACATCAACTGCCCTTGTTGTCCCAAATCCTTTTGTTTCCCCAACACCAGTTTCCAATCCACCTCAAGTCATGGCTGCCAAATATGCACCCCTCATTCTGCCTCAGAATCTAGATGATATGACTACTGATTACCAAAGTAAGATACCTCTTTTCAATGCCACTCAAAGTATCATAGCGCACCAGAATGTTGATAAGATGAATGACTTCTTTGACCTTCATGAGGTAGATGCATAAAATGTGTCCATGAGATTATTTGTATAGAGTTTTGGAGGTGAGGTCTGAAAGTGGTTCAGAGCATTACCAGTGGCCTCTATCAATACTTTACTAGTTTTGCATAGACAATTCTTGGATCAGTGGGAGGTAAAGAAAAACCCACTTCAAATTCTATCTGAGTACGAAAATATCAAAAGGAATGTGAGTGAAAGTGTGCAAGCTTATTGTCTAAGGTTCAATACAGTTTATAATGCTATTCGAGCTGACATTAAACCACTGATGGGGTTAGCATTGATCAAATTTCTAGACAGTTTCGATGCTGATATGGCATATCAGTCATGGGAAAGAAATCCTACTACACTTGAGGATATGCAGAAGAACATTGTGAGTGTAGAGGCAAATCTACTGGCCAAAAGAGCAAGGATGAAAACTAAAAAGAAGGTGGCCATAAAGGAAGAAACATCTTTGTCAGATGTTAAGGCAGATAATATTCTCCAAAAAATTGAGAAAATGTTTGACCAGTTGAAAGTTGCAGACAAGCCTGAAACCACAATAAAAAATCCAAACTTCAGAGAATAGCAGCAACCTCAATTTAGGATCAAACAAAGGGAGCAAAAGGCACAAGATCAGTCGTCACAACAAGACTAGGTTAGAACTCCTTTGCAGCAAAACTATGTGCATGGAATAGAGGATGAAGATGATGATGATCCAGTGGTAAAGGTGAATCATTTCTTTACTGCTGATGGTTTGCCCATATTTCTCACAGAAGATGAAGAATATTCGGAGATCCCAGATGCCCTAAGGGATGAAGACTACATACTAGTAAATGAGGCAGTTTTGGAGGATGAGTAAGATGATTATCAGTGAGGATATATGAATGAAGTGACAGCACAACAAAAACAATACTCATTGAGAATCAGAGATGTACCAGTTAGTCTAGTTCAAAAGAGAAATGAAGTACAACCCAAAAAAAACTCTTCAAACATTTAGAAGAAAGGGAAAGAGCCTGCTGATCCCACCACCAACAAAAGACCATCTGCAAATAGCATTGCAAACAAGAAGAGTAATCAGCAAAGTGTAGCAAAAGAAAAAATCGAAAAGAAGGACTATCTAGTCAAAGAGGTAGATAAAATTACAGCTTTTAGTTTAGAAAATGAGATTGCTAAATTAAAAGTTTCAATCCCTTTGACTGAATTGATTAAAAACTGTAGCTATAAACACCAGGTGTCCAAAAAATTTCACATAGATCCTTTATCTGATATGGTCAATGTAGAAGATGATCACCCTGAGCTCATTTTTGGCCCTGCCTTAGAAGGTCAGTCTAAGGATAGTGAAGTTCTTCCATTCTATATAAGCCCTCAACTACACGAGTATGTCCTTCGCAATGCCATGTTCGATTCCGTAGCTTCTCATAATATAATGCCAAAAGCCATTATGGAGAAACTGGGCCTTAACATTAGTCAAAAATATCATGACCTGTATTCTTTTGATTCTAGCAGAGTCCATTGTATTGGTCTTATTAAAGACTTGGTGGTATCCTTAGACCAAATCCCGGCCAAGAATGTTCTCATGGATGTGGTTGTTGCAGTCATTCCACCATGGTTTGGTATGATTTTTTCCAGATCGAGGGGTGCAAACTTAAAGGGACTTTACAACTAGATTTCTCCTATGCTACCATTCCCATGTTTGGCCAATTGAGAAAACTATACAGGGAGAAGAAAATGAAATCCATGATTACAAGCAGGAGAAACCACTTAATCATCCAATTAATGATGTACATACATATTTAGAGTCATTTGTACTATATTCAAATAGTGGTTTGAATGATTTTGATAGTCAGTTAGTTGAAGTAAGAGATGTTCTAGAGATTTCAGAAAATTTTGGAGCAGCCCTTGATCAAGAAAGACATCAAATTGCAAGTACTTCGGAGTAGTCTACATACCAACAGCAACAAAAATACAATGAACAACAGAAAAATGAAGAGGTCAGTCAAAATAAGAAACAAAATGAAACAAAATTTCATCATTTAGAAGAAGAATCAGGCCTATGGAGCATGGATTGTGATGGAGCCGTGGGTAAGGATGGTGCTGATGCAGGGATTTGGATTCACAACCCCGCTTTCTAGCCAAATAAAGTTCCTAGTAATGTTAGAATATGTTCATATGAATTGGCCTTTGACTATTCTAACAATGAAGTTGAATATGAAGCATTGATTGCAGGTTTGAAAATTCTTAAAAAGTTGAATGCAAAAAAGATATCAGTCTATGGAGATTCGAAGCTGATAATCAAGCAAGTCAAGGGTAAATATCAAGTTAAACACCCACAGATGAGAACCTATCGAAATGCAGTTTCGGATATCTTACGTATGTTTCCAGAATATACTCTGACAGTAGTACCTCAAGCTCAAAATGTTATTGCAGAATCACTTGCCGCTGCTGCAAGTAATTTGAAGATTCCAATGAATTCCAACAACAAGTTTGAGATCCATGTCAAACACCGCCCTGCTATTCTAGACAATTTAAGGTATTGGCAAGTGTTTTGGGATGATAAGGAGATCAATACCTTTTTGCAGAATGAAGGAAACTACAAGGATGTTTCCATAGATGTTGATTATAATACCGATGAACTGAAAATTGAGGTGAATCAAATGGGAATATTGTAGCTAAAAGACAACATTATTCCTAAAGGTCTCATACCTAACTTTTCGATTAGGATGATGTGGCTAGAAATCCAAGCTTGGTGCCTATAGACAAAGGTGTTGAGGATGTTAATCTTGGAACAACATATATGCCCAAGTTTGTGAAATTGTCCAAAACATTGTCTCCCAAGGTAAAGTCTAAATATGTTAGATTGTTCTCTGAATTTGTTGATCTGTTTACATGGGATTATTTAGATCTAAAAGTGTATAACAAAGACATAATTCAGCACATTATTCCCATCAAGCCAAATCAGAAGTCGTTCCGACAAAAGTTGAGAAGAATCAATCCCAATTTGCTGCCTTCCATTGAGAAAGAGGTGAACAAATTAAACAAAGCTAGTATAATTGTCCCAATCAGATTTTCTGATCGGATTTCAAATCTTGTTCCTGTAAGAAAGAAGAATGGGGAAATCAGATTGTGTATCAATTTCTGGAATCTAAATAAAGTATCATTGAAGTACAATTACCCACTGCCGAAGATGGATCATATCCTTCAGAGAGTGGTTGGAGCGTTGCGTATTGATGGATATTCAAGGTATAATCAAATTCTATTGCATGAAGACGACCGAGATAAGACTGCATTTACCACCCCTTGGGGAAATTTTCATTATGTTAGAATGCCATTTGGTTTGAAAAATGTCCGAGCCACATTTCAGCGTGCAATGGACATCACTTTTTCCAATGAAAAGGATGTATTTCTGGTTGTATATTTAGATGATTTGACAGTGTTTTCAAGTTTAGATGATGAGAATCTTCACCATTTAAGGATTGTGTTTCAGCGATGTAGGAAATTTGGGATGTCACTCAATCCAAAGAAAAGTCTCTTTGCCATGGATGAAGGGAAGCTGCTTGGTCATATTATCTCAAAGGAAGGAATTCGCATTGATCCTTCAAGGGTAGAAGCGATTCAGTAGATGGACTTTCCCAAGAAAAAAAAAGAGATACAAGCTTTTAACGGCAAGTTGAATTTATTACATAGATTTGTACCCAATCTAGCTGAGCATTTGAGAGAAATTACTAATATGTTAAAGAAGGACAACGTGGTAAAATGGACAGAGCGCGCTATGAAGTCATTTAATCTAGTAAAGTATGCTTTATCTACAACCCCATTTTGATTATTCCCTATTATACACAAAATTTCATTTTATTTTCATTTGCATCTGAGCATACCATGGCAGCAGTGTTAATGCAAAAGAGAGATCAGCTAGAAAAGCCCATTGCATTTTTCAACAGGACCATTAAAGATGCTACTTTGCGGTACAACACAATTGAGAAATAAGCTCTTGCCCTTGTCAAAGCTTTGAAGGACTTTAGAGTGTATATTCTGCACTCACACATTATAGCATACGTTCCTAACAAAACGGTTAAGGATGTGATGGTACAAACAAATCCAGAAGGAAGGTGGGGAAAATGTATTGCAACAATGTTAGAATACAATATGGAGATCAAGCCTAAAAAGCTGATCAAAGGATAAGGCCTAGAAAGATTAATGGTAGAATCAAATTTGCATGCTTTAGATATAAATCTTATCGCAACCATGTCTGAAGATGAAGAAGAAAGCTCCCTGATTCAATTGTCTGAAATGTTCCTTCAGTCACCATGGTATTCAGATATCGTGTATGTGCTTCAACACCTCTCACCAGCTCCAAGGATGACAAAGAACATAGGTAGATCTCTCAAACTTAAAGTTACCAAATTCTGCATTTTGAATAATTCCCTCTATTAGAAGGATCCAGGAGGAGTTTTGCTGCACTATTTAATTGAAGATGAAGCCCAGCAAGCGATGAGTGACTTTCACAAGGGTGATTGTGGTGGTCACTTGTTCTTGAAGATAACAACAAATAAAATATTGAGAGCAGGCTATTACTGCCCATTTTTAGATGTGTACAAAATAGTCATGAACTATCATGAATGTCAGGTGTTTGAAGGTAAAAGAAAATTGTTGCCTCTCCCACTAAACCGGTTGAAGTTAAGGTGTCATTTTAGTAGTGTGGGATCGATTTTATTGGCAAAATCCATCCAAAATCATCGACACATCACAAATGGATCCTAACAACAACCAACTATTTTACCAAGTGGGTTGAAGCAATTCCAACTAGACAAGTCACAAATATGGTAATCATTCAATTTTTGGAATCAAATATTTTATCTCGTTCTAGTTGTCCTAGTAAAATCATCATAGATAATGTAGCTGCATTAAAATCCAAGAAGATGATCGATTTTTCCAGCAAGTATAAGATTACTTTGGGTCATTCTAGATCATATTACCCGCAGGGAAATGGTCTGGTTGAATCATCCAATAAGTCATTGGTGAACATCATCAAGAAGTTGTTGGAAAAAAATAAGAAAGGTTGGCACAGAAAGTTAGTCAATGCCTTGTGGGCTGACAAAGTGAGCCATAAGAATTCCATAGGTATGTCTCCATTTGAATTAGTTTATGGCATTGACACAATTTTTCCAACGTCTCTTGCGGTTCTGGTTGTGAAACTTTTACAAGAGGTGAGCAGTGAGGAGGATGACTTTCAGTGAAGAATAAATTAGATGATCCATTTACATCAGACAAGGGAGGAAGTTTTCCAAAACACTTTCAGATTGCAGGAAATAATCAAAAGGATCTATGACCGGAAAAAAAAAAAGCAAATAAATTCCATCTTGAGGATGTAGTGTTGTGGTGGGATTCTAGAAATGAAGATAAAGGCCAGCATGGTAAGTTTGAAAACTTATGTAAAGGACCCTATAAGATTGTTGCCTATAGAGGAAAAAATGCATTTTTGCTAAAGGAAATGGATGGACAAGATTGTTAAGGAGGACCAGTCAATGGTAGGCTCTTGAAGTGCTACTTCTTCTAAGGTGATTTCTAAAATAATGATGTGATCATTGTATATGCCACTTTCCTTTTCATTACAAGATTTCAAAGGTACGCAGTCATTTGACCTTGGGGCCTGAGGTGAAGGCTATAAAGTTGAGCTATTTGTGTCTGTTGGTTTGTTTCATTCAGTGTCTAGTCATAGTTTGAGTCTTGAGTCAGTTTGCATAGTGTCGGTTTCAGTTTTTGAAGTGTCTTGACCCCATTGCCCAATGGATGAGGCACTATTCTACATGTTCCCAAAGATCTATGGTTCTTGGAACCTCCAAGGAGCTACCATCCCCATTGGAACCAATGTTAGTGTCAGTGTCTTCACATTGCCATCAGTGATCAAAATTACTCTTTTGCATTTCATTCTAGGAGTCCCATTCTGATGAGATTGCATTCCATTAGGTCATGGATCTACTGATGGTAGGGTTTATTTCAGTTTTTTCCCTCATGATATGTACTTGCTGACCTCCTTTCATATCTTTCAGTCATGATTCATGCTCATTTTCAGTGCATTTCATCAATTACATAAGGTTTCGGTCTCATTAGGTCTTATGGTTTCCAATATGGTCAAAATTCAGTGAGTATTGCTAATAATGTTCAGCAAAGACATGAGGAGGACAATAATGATCAGAAAAGTCATAATTTGTTAATTTGTAAGCTTAATGAAGTTCTCACCTCAAAACTAGTTTTGAGGTGAAAACAGAGCATTTGTATTTTATTTTTAACATTTCGTGTAATTTTATTGTTCCCATATGTAATAATGGTCTCCTGCTCCTAGACATCTGGTGATGTTGCCAAAGTAATGCCACTGCAAAAAGTCAAAAGAGTTTGAGCATCAGCCCACCTATCAAAGCAAAGAAACGAAGCATCAAAAACAAACTATTGGAAAAAACAAATAGACATTATGAAAGTGGGTTTTCAACAACAAAAATCAAAAGTGAAAGTGATATAAAGCCATATCTCTATTGTTTATTTCATTGTGTTAGTGTTGAAGTCCAAATGCCAAAAGGAGAGCTAAGAAGCGATTTTTTAAGTGTCATTGAGAAAAAGAGTGAAGTCAATTCATTTTTGGGGAAATTCTAACCGGTGTTGCACTCTTGTGGAGGGCATTGCGTTTCTAAGTTGCTGTTGTGCACTTGGTAGCATTTCCCTGTGCATTTTTACACTAGCTCTATGCTTTTAAAGTGGCATTGTGCACTTGTCTGAGGCACTGCGCATCTACCCAACCAAGTTCTAAATGGACTAAAGCTTTCCAAAACTCTCAATTTCACCTCAAAATCTTCAAATGTTCTTTCTTTCAAGTAAAATACTTGTCATAGCTTGTGAATCAAGGTTTTGTTTACCAAATTTTGGTGTTGTGCATTCTTATTATCAAACCCTAGATTCTAAGGTGAAACCCTAGTTTTCCTCATTTCACAAGTATTATACAAACCCTATCTACTTGTCATTATTCCGTAAACTAAACCCCATTCCCATTTACATATTTCCTAAATCCCATTCCCCTCATACATTTTCCCCATTCCCACTTACACTCTCCCGAAACCCTACAAACCCTATTCACATCACTAAACCCTACCCACTCTCCTAAAATCCCATTCACACTTCCTAAACCTTATTTACACATCATATTCTCACATACTCCTCCCTACACTCTGCCCATTCCATTCCTCCATCCTGTTTCCACACTATTATCCACAAAAAAACCATATACAACTACATTTTGCAAAACCAAAGGAGAAAAATGGAAGGAGATAGTGATTATGAATCTGAACAAGAGACATTCAATGATAGCTCCAGGGAGAGAAACATATAACAAAGGAAGCCTCATAATGGAGAAAGAATTATCAGAGAAGAGCCTACTAGTTTGAGAGAGTTACTAGCTTTTCCACTTGCCATTTCTTGCTTTAAACATCAGGCATGCTTTGATTCAAGGCTAGATACAAAGATAAAATGAAGAGAGTATTCCCCTTCTTGGTTTTGGAAGACATGTATTCTCCATTGATGAAAATCATTATCAATTACTTCACTTGTGAAGGTAGGTTCTCCCGGTTGTATGCCTACCACATTAGAATTCTCATGCATTTTACTAGAGTAAAGATGATGAATATCCCTTACTTCATGTTTAGAAACATTGAGAAGATGGCACATATTATATAGAGGAAGCCACATGCCCAACACTTGAATAGCATTTACCATTACTCTTTGATTAAAATCATTGTTCTACATCAGCTGAACCTTCTTAACGTGCCATGGGAGACTTTCATTTCTCATGAGATGTTCAAAGGCCCACAAATCCTTTCATCAGTACATCATGAAGAAGGGGACCTTTAAGCCATGAAAAGTAAAAGAGACTGAAACTGTTGGAGTGCTAGTGTTTGTACATAATAGGGGTGCTAGGAAACTTTTTGCAAATGCTAGGCAAGTATTATCTCCACAAGGTGTGGAAGGGATCTTTCCTTCATCATCAGACCATAGGCAAATGCTATCTCCACAAGGTGTGGAAGGGGCTTTGCCTTCTTCTTTAGCAAAACAGGTACAAGTTGAGCAGCAAAGCAAAGGCAAAAGTAAGGGCAAGAAAAAGGTACAAGAAAAGGATCATAGTGATGAGCATGAGAGATATTTCAATCTTGTTGAGCATGAGGAGCCACAACAACACTTCACTCATCACGAAGTTGACATTATTGATTTGGAAGCTCACGATCCTAAGACTGTCAAAGATATGATCATAAAGGAAAAAGAGGCTGAAATACAATCCTTGTTAGATAACTTAGAAAGGGCTAAGTTCATCATCAACTATTTAGAGAAAGAAAACAAACAATTGAGTGACAAGCAAGTCCTCATGGAGCTACAAATCATCAAAGAAAATAGGCAAAAGGCCAAGGCGGCTAATGTCAAGTTGACTTCAATTGAACAAGAGATTGAGAATGATAGGGAAACTTAGCTTGAGAGGGTGAACATACTCCTTGAGGGGCTGATTGAAAAGGCCGACAGGGATAAGAAGATGCTTCACCACATGGCCTATCAATACTTGACCCGAAACAAAATCTGTAACATAAGGATCAGGAAACTTAAAGCTAGGTTGAGGAAAGCTTTAAAGAGAAAGAAGGAGCAAGATAAGTTGAAGATATTAGTTTAAGCCTCACTAGTTCATCAAAGAAACTAATGGTGGTGTCCCATTCCAAATATAGGCAAGTTTTGATGATTTTTTGTCTTTTTCAAATTTTGAAATTTTGAAAACAGGAAATTGGACTAGAAGCGCAGCGCCATCGGTACTGTGCTTTTCCTTGGAGCACTTGTTTGAGGAAAGGCTTATATATTTGGATTCATCATGATGAGATCATTCATCCCTAAAAGTTTCAACAAGTTTGGAGCAAAACTGGGTCACCAAAAGGTCAAAAAACTACCAAAAAATGGCCTCTCTGCCTCTTTTTGGACACACAGAAGCAACCTTGGGAGATTTCATTTTTTAGGGTCGGGGGGGTGACCTCCAAATGAAAAAATTCAAGTTGTTCCATAAACTAGACAGGAAGACCTTTCCAATGAGCCATCTTGGACTAAATTTGGCTAAGGGGAAGGCCTCCAAAAGTGGGGGGAAAGCAACGCTACACTTTTGGCTCATGGCGCTGCGCTTTTGACCAGTTTGGTAGAAAATCCAATTTTCGCCTACTTTCACTGCAAGTTGACTTTCTCTCTCTTCATGGATGATTTTATGATTGTAATTATTGGCTTGGCATGTAAATGTAATAGTGAAATGATCTTAGAGGGTAGATTCATCAATTTGAGGTGGTTTTGGGGTCAATGAATCAGTTGCCATGCTTATAGAGGCAAGTTGTTCCACTGCCTATATTCATGTTCCCTATTTGGAAATGGTTGTAACAACTCCTTTTCTTTTGATTTCGACCCCTGATGGCTAGAATAGGTGGTTTGATGTCTATATTATGTACTTTTTCTGTCATTAGCAAGGGTTGTACTCTCTTGGATGCTCTGAGCTATATTGTACACCTTTATCAGCAGTTTGGCAAGGAAATAAACCAGGATTTGCAACTATTTTTATGGGATACTTGTGGTATGGTGTTTTTGCATATTTTCTTCTTTTTTTATTGGTTTTTCTCATGTTTAATGTGTGCCACAATCTAATTCATTGCTTCTAGCTGAATGATATCAAGATAGATAGGTAGAATTAATTGTTTACAGTGATTTGCCTTGGGAAACCATCCAATTTTTTATGTTTTCTACTATTTTACAAGGATACATTATCTTTGCATGCCCTCCTTAGCTCCTCACCAGTCTTAGACCTCTCATCTCACTCAATTTCAAGTGCCAAAGCACCTACCTACCTCGCCCTATAGAACACCCTGCATCGTGACTTGATTTCGCAGACCCAAAACTGCCTAGCTCCATTTGATCCAGCAACAAAACCAACAAAATCAATAAAAACTCCTAGAGCTACTATACGTAGCCTAAAATCCATATCTAATTCAGTCATCTTGACTGGGATTCACAAGGAGAGATCCCTCTCCCGACCTGGTAGGGCTAGCTACCAGGATAAGTTTGGTTTGTTGTTATCCTAGGATTGCCTTCCTTCAACCTGAGGTCAATCTAGGCTCTAACACAAAGCTCTAGCCCTTCCTACTAGGAATGGAAATATTAACATAAAGGATGCGACCGAACTACATTTGAGAACTATCTTATTCATTATTGTATGATTGGTAGGAAGCTAAACACTACATGTAGCAAGAAAATAATACATGGAGTATCGGAAAGAGTGTCTAGAGATGACAATATTCAACTTGAGTGAGGGTGTCTTGGTCAATTTGAAGGAACATATTACTAAAGCGAAGGAGGGGAAGCTGAAAAATTTCGGTTATGGAGAAATGTTAGTCTCTTTTGATCTAGAAATGGTACCATTACTGCAGCCTCAACAGATTGCATTTGATCCCTTCGATTCAAGGACCCCACAGATGTGGAATTGGATAGACCACATGAGCCGACATGCAAGCCCATCAATGATCAACTTTTCACCAGCCTTCATTGGGTGGTTGTGGAAACAGTTCATCATTATTGATGATTATCTTTACGCAGGGATGGATTTCCATGATGATCCTGAGCTCGAGTTTCCTGAGGGTGAGCACCATTAAGCCTTTTGAAAGTTTTACAATTTTTTTTGTGTTTTTTGATTTTTCTGAGACTAAACTATTTGATGTCCATGCAGATATTGGACCTATTCGGCTAGTAGGTGCTACATATCTCTATCACAAAGACATGGAGCCACAGGAGGAGGAAGTGGGACCAGTACAGGTGTCTGCAATAGGACATGATGCACTATGGGATCCTAAGTTAGACAAGATCCTATCATAGGTGTAGCGCTACATGGAGGCATTGACACATGGGATTGATGAGAATGTGGTCGATCAAATTCCATTAGGACTTCAACGACACACAATCAAAGTGCTTAGTTATATTGGTCGATTACTATGCAAGATACCTCATACAGTGTAAATTTATCATAAGCACCATTGATTTGTCTACTTAGATGTTTTGCATGTAGTTTTTATATGGGAAATGTTGCCATATGTGTCTGCACACATTTTTTAAAACCAAACATTATCGATATATATATATATATATATATATATATATATATATATATATTCAGTGTTTCCTAGTTCCTATTCTGATTTCAATATGATTTGATGTGAATTGACATTTATTTACATTCATTGCAAACGTTGATCTAAAACAAAATTAGCTAGGGCATCTGCTAATGTGTTATTGTTTCTAGAAATATGTTCATATCATATGAAATCAAAATTTCCTTCGAGGAGAAGCACTCTCAAAAACATGTAAAGGGTGGAGGGAATTCTCACTCAATAGATATTAGTGAGATGTAGTAATATAAGATATGAGTCAAGCCTAATGACTATATGACAAATACCATGTGAAATAGCATCAAATAGCACCTCGACCATTGTGCTATACTCAATGATGTTGTTAGTATAATGACCAATGAAAATTCCTTGCATACTCACTAGCTCACCATTTGGAGCAAAGATAGCCCATGCTACAAAGGATAGGTTCCTAGTACTATGGCTAGCACTATCAGCATAAACAATATAAGATTTGAGAGAGTTCGACATTTTCAATCCAAAAGTAAAAAGAATCAACAAAAACCATGGGAAACTCTGAAAAACAAACTGCAAATGCACTCAACACACCTATATATAGTATGTACACAGTGTACTATGCATGGGATCAAGTGTAGTGTTTTTTTAGGTACAACCCATTTCTATTCTATGCCAGTGGAACTCCATCAAGGTCTACTAACTCATAACCCCATTTTTGAAGGACACACTTGACAATGTATTGGCCCAACCACATAGGATGGAACTTTCCTGGACCTAACTTTTCGACCTCCTTGTCATATAAGAGAACTAGATCTCCTTCTTAGAAGACTTGAGGCTTGACACTTTTTTCATATTGTGTTTTGATGCATCTTTTATGGGCTTCAATGGCTAACATGATATTGAGTTAGGTTTCATCCAAACACGTTAGATGTAAAATACACTCCTCCTCTCTGAAAGTAGTAGGAAGATGTTTGATAGCTAATTTCAGCTATTGAATTTCACATTCAATGGGGAGGATTACTTCCAGACCATAGACCAACTGGAATGGTGTGCATCTGGTACCAGTCCTAACTGAGGTTCAGTATGCCCACAAGACAATATAGTATGTACATAGTGTACTATGCATGGGATCAAGTGTAGTGTTTTTTTAGGTACAACCCATTTCTATTCTATGCCAGTGGAACTCCATCGAGGTCAACGAACTCATAAGCCCATTTTTCAACGACACACTTGACAATGTATTGGCCCAAACACATAGGATGGAACTTTCCTAGACCTAAATTTTCTACCTCCTAGTCATATAAGGGAACTAGATCTCCTTAGAAGACTTGAGGCTTGAAACTTTTGTCATATTTCATTTTGATGTGTCTTTTATGGGCTTCATTGGCTAACATGGTATTGCGTTAGGTTTCATAAAACATGTTAGATGTAAAATACACTCCTCCTCTACAAAAGTAGTAGGAAGAAGTTTGATAGCTAATTTCACCAATTGAATTTCACATTCGATGGGGAGGATTACTTCCAGACCATAGACCAACTGGAATGGTGTGCATCTGGTAGCACTCCTAACTAAGGTTCAGTGTGGCCACAAGACAACAAAGAGAAGGAAGTGCCAATCTGATTTGTGGACCCCTATCATGCGTTGAAGCATAGTCTTAAGAAATTTGTTAATAGCCTCAACTTGTTCGTTAGCCTAAGGATAATAGGGATTTTCATTTTCATCTGAAAGTCCCAATTTGGAAGCTAATTCGATCATCATATGATTTTGAAAATTCTTCCCATGATCTGTAACTATTTCTTGTGAAACACCAAACCTAGTAATCACATGGTTGAAGTAAAAGTATGCAATCGTTTCACAAGTGTTGTTAAATGTAGGTATCGCCTCGGCCCACTTAGTAAGGTAGTCAACAATGACAATGATATAATCATGCCTCCTGGGCGAGTGAGGGTTACATGTCATAAAGTTGATGCCCCATATTGCAAAGGGACCATCAGCAACAATGGGATGCATACAAGGCTCGACAAAATTAGGTGGGTACACACCACTAAGATTAGCTTCAATGGTATCTAGTAAGGAGGAACAATGATGATGTTCATCCCATGGTGTGTCGTCTGATATCATGATCTCCATGATGCTTATGTCGGTAGAGAATATGCACAAAAAATAATTAGAGGGTGCGTCATAATCCAATGATCGATCTACCCAATTGATCGAAGAAAAATTATCGGTGACATAAGCCAGACATTAATCTTACTCAACGAGGTTGAGTGAAGTTGGTCACCAAAAATTTTAATGTTAGTTTCATCAAGTACAATCAATGGATCGACTAGGATTGTAGAGGATGATATCATGTTGATATAATTAACTAAAGGGGAGGAGCTGGGAAGGAGAGGGGTCAGGAACGAAAATTTTCCCATAAGCGATGAATCCTTCAACAACCCAAGTCCGACATGCTGATAGGAATGTAGGGCTTACCCTACAAGAGGCACACTTTGAGAAACATTGCAATCATAAGAGAAAAAGGTGAGTTGATCTTTGGTCATGATCCCGCTTTTATGAGTAAATAAAATAATTCTGAAGTAAGTTGAAATGATGATAGCCATAACATAAACTCATGTACGTCCCAGTAGAATATTATAATCCAAAGCTCCATCAATAATATTTACTTCAACAGAGACGACTTTTCCCCATAGTTACACTTGGAGGAAATTTAGAATCCCACAAGGTCTGTGTGTCCTTCCATCAAAGGATTTTAATGTGGGGGTTGATTGACTCAGTTTGGGTGAACCAATCACCTTCTAGCAAGACAAGGACATGATGCAGGTCGAAGCTCCGTCGTCCATAATAGAAGAATGAATGTTCTTACCATGGACAAGGACTTGAATCATAAAAGCTAATTGAGTTGAAAGTCAAGGGGTATAGTTTTCATGAGAGAAAACCACTATGTTGGAATCCGATGGATCCAGACATCCAATATCTGACAACAAGCCCTTCTTTTGGGTGGGGCAATTTTGCAACACCTCAAGAGTTGACATAGCTAATGGATACTTAGATAAGTATTCAACTACATTGTAATTTTGAGCAGCTCTCGAATGAGGGTTGAAAGCATACTTATGTATAACACCCTTCAGAGGCTTGATGGTCAATTCTATAGGAACTAAAGGTGGAATAGGATCAGATGAAGATGGTTTTGAATTGATAGGATGATCAGTAGCCTAACAATTCGATGGATTAACATTACCATAGCCCTTATAATGAGTGGCCAACATGACATAAGATTTCAGCTTTAAGGATGAAAGCATCAAAACTGTGTTAGAGGAAGAGGCGTCCCAAAAGACCATATGAGTCTCTTGATTGGGAAACAAGTCGTTCAACAAGGTGGTAGAAGTGGATGATTTAAGAAACTAATTCACTTTAGTGTGTTGTGGACAATCACATGTAAGGTGACCCTCATTACAGATCAAGCATGGGTATCGAGGCTTTCGTTTCTCATCGGAAGGCGAACTTGTTTGTTTATCTTGTGGTGAGGAATCTTTAATTTTCTTACCTTTACCTTTATTCTTTCTTCCAGGTTGTTGTTGATACTTTCTTTTATCAGATGAGATGGTTTTTATCTCAGAATCAAAAGCCACAAGAGGATGGGATTGAGGGTTTTGTGAAAGAGCTGTAAAAGCAATACCATATGGTTTACTTGTTGGCTACGAACTAGCAGAACCTATAATGCCATTGGTAGCATGAGATTCTTTACCAGGTGGACAAGGAACATTATTTGAGGGTCTCACATCATTTGGTATCTTATCATAGAGTGTGCCTAATTGGGTATAAGTGAAATCCAGATATTGAGCACATGCAAGAACTTGATCTTCGATCACGACTCCACCTTTGGCCACATCTTATGCTATGGGAGCTAACATAGATTTGACAAATCATTATTCTAACAATTTATTGGTAACATAGGCATTGAATAACTGGCGACGATGCCTCCACTCATGAAAGTGATCCGAAATGTGAGTAGAGTCTGATTCTTTAAAGTTACTCAATAGTTTCATTCCAGTTTCGTATTTGATGGGTAACTTGACATGTGTGAGGAAGATGATGGATAAAGTGTTGAAGTCATGAAGCAACACTCTAGGTAACTCAATATACCATTTATTTGTTGTACCCGTAAGCATTCGTTTGAAAAGATGGAGTCGAATGGAATCATTTAAGGGAGTTGGACGAACACCATAGATGATACATCATAACATGTGTCGACAGGTCTTCTCCAGTATTCCCATTGAATTTTTGGATATCAAAAGGAAACTTAGTGGAAATAATCATACACCATGGTGAATGATGAATGGAGTCATTAGTCAGTTGAGTTAAATCTAATAATTCAAGAGTAGCCACAAAAGGAAATTGTTAATTAGAGTCCATAGGTGGATGACCTGGACATGAAGGGATAGCTTGGGAAACATGAACTTGCATTCCTTGGTAAGGAGGGTTCTGATAATAAGGAACCTGGTTACTAGAATATGGGGGGTTCTAATAACCATCATACAAGTGAGTTTGTTTCCTAGCCCCGGGATGGTGATAAAGTTGCTCGAATAGTTGGGTTTGGTTTTGTTGTCCTTTAAAAGGAACTTGATGTGATCCATATTGTTTCTCGATATGGGTTTCCATTGCCCCTTGGTATTGGTTCGATTAATATTGTGCCATATTTTGAAGAGTTTGACCTACCGAATCTTGAGGAGTACCTTATGCAAATGATTAAGAAGGTGAGGGACCTTGTACAAGTTGACTGATCAGAATCTGGGGAGAAGCATACAATATTGGAATAGGTTATAAAATTTGGCTCACATGTATTTGAGTTTGTTGAGTTTTTTATGGATAAGCAGGAATTTTTTATGAAGACAACACAGTTTGAGGATGTAGCAATCGATCCCAAAAAGAACTAGGTTGAATGGGTAAGGTAGGTTTCCAAACATAGGTAGCCATTCCAAGATAAGGAGGAATATAATTAGATGGTTACCATATTGAGGTATACCAACAACAGGTTTCCCCCCTGTCATAGGAGGAGGGGTTGATGGAGGACACTGCAATCTAGATGGGGGGTACCCAACATACAGAGGGTTAGGATGTTTAGGGTAGATTTTCCCACTAACATAAGGGCCATCCTGTTTCTCTATTGTAGGTCTATATGGAGGAAGAGGAGTAGACTATGTGGCATTCATAAGAGAAGTACTAAACATTATTCATAAATTTGATGACATGGGAGAGGTGTAAGGACTACAAGCCACACCAGAAAATGTACCAAATAATGATTAATATCCAAGAAGGAAGGATGGGCCACCATATATATGAGTTTCTAGTGATTTTACAAACATAGGTGAGGAAGCGACACTTGATTTATTAACCATAATGGTGGACATAGACTGGGAGTTTGAATCAGTTCCAATCATGGTTAAAAATCCCAATGAAGATTGTCACGAGAGATCCATGGGTAGGCCCAAATAATCAGTTAAACAAGATTGTGTCGGAGGTTGAAGAGACGAAAGAGGATTGGATTGAGAAAAATAAATTCCTTCCCAATGAACAGGAGTAGAAAGATGTGGCTCTTCTTGAGGGAACTCATCAATACTAAGAAGTGTGTGCGCAAGAGGTTCACTGCCAGGCCTAAGATATATTGGTTATGTCTGAGACAAAGGAAGAGAGGAGGAAGGTCCCAAAGAATCAAGTGAATATGGTTGAGGCTCCTCATGCTAAATAACCTCAAGAAGCAAATTTTTCGACTTAGGGAGATCAGATTGAATGACCTCAGGTAACAACATTTCAGGGACTTATATTTCAATTGTGTCAATGCTAGGAACAAGAATAGATGTAGTATTGGGTTCATAACTCAAAGAGACAGATGATTCTAGCTAATCAATATCGGGTGGAGGGCTAGAAGTATTTCTCAACGTTCTTAATTTGGTAGTGTGCATTTTCTTATGCTTCAGACAGTAATTAAGAGTAACCTCTGGAGGAAGAGGAGGCTTATTTTTCATTCTACGTGAACGATGGGGATGGGGAATTTTTTAGTCCATGTTGGATAATAAATTTACTAACACAAAAAGAAATATATAAGAAAAGAGGGTAATCTAGGCATAATGGATTACCAAGCAACCATGAACTATAATACACACCTTGCCAAACCAAGGACTTAGCGTACAACATCCAATATCCCCAAATGTTGTGTTCGATGTATCATGGTATACAAGGTGGTAGACTCCGATACCTATGGATGGATAGAAACCTACTGGGAACTCCCAAAATATACGCAACAGTACGTGGAAGTGCACTATGTAGTAGTGTTGTCTAATGTGTAACCATTTAATGAGAGCATTCCCATATACTTTACGTGTGTGGAGCACCACCAATATACCCAAAGTTACATGGAGTATAAACCTATACACTCACATATGTGGAACCTGATTTCACCCCTAGGATGTAACATGGGAAATCAACGACGTCCCCTACGTTTAACAATGTCGAAATACGTCTCTAACCGAGACCTCTAAATGTTTTCATGAATGTCACAAATGTTCCTTAGGTTGATTCAATAAATTTTATTGTTTATCTTTGATTATGTTTCATTTTTTGGGCTCACCATGAATGTCACTTGAACACCCTAAAATGAATATCTAGCATGAGAGAATAAAAATCATTTCTCTTTCAGTGAAAATCTAGCTAAGGAAGGGAAGAAACAGTCAAGATGCAACACACAATATGCAACAACAAAAAATGCAAGATGCAATTTCCTTTCCAATGCAATTGCTCCTATGTTAATGCACATGGAAAACCCTAAATCTTGATGCAATTTTTTTCTTTTCACCACAATTTATTTTCTAAATCAATAAAACTAAGGTGAAAATGTCCAATTATTGATTCACTTACACTTTTCAAAATGAGGACTAGAACAACAATTCATCTAAGTGACCAACAATCAAACAAATTCAGTTTGCAAGAAAACAAATGATAAGAACAAAGAAAAATCAAAACCAATTCTTATCAAAGTAAAGCAACACAAATGAAAACCAAAGACACTTAAGACTCAGGGAAGTTCAGTTGGAAGTAGGCAGGCCAAAGAGAGGCTCAACAATGAAGGAAAAATTCATGCAAAATAGGGACCAACCCTAGTGCAGAAGAGGTACCAGTGCATTGCAACACTGATGCAGAGTGGGCTAGGGTGAGGTACAATGCTCTATCAAAGGCATAAGGGCTCCGTTGGGCCTTGGAAAGAGGATTCCGACACGAAAATTGGAAAAAAGGCTCAATGAAATAGTTTCCTAGGCCTATTCTTGGTTGTATGATACAATTTGTTTTGTCAAGGATGTAATCAAACATAATGGACAAGGAAACCACAAATAGAATACTTCATTCCCAATTGGAGTCACCAATTTTTTATACAAGATTCATGATTGTGGACAAAATTATCTCCCCTAGGTCGATGTCTAACCTAGAACAACAGAGAGCCAAGGAATACAATTCTTTTCCTTAAAGTAAATAGATGACAGAGTGAGGCGTACCTAGAATCCTTCGCACACGTTGCTCCTTCCTTAGCTTGGAAGCTACAATTCTAGCTATGAATGCAAAAATTAGAATCTACACAGTTAGATAATACAAGCCAAGAAACTACAATATTTATGAAGTATAATCTAAGTACTTCACTCAATAGATCAACATGGTCTTAAAATAAGTGAAATGACAACATCACATATAGGAAAACAATGAATTATTTGCATTAATATAAATGGAAGGAGAATACAACCAAAAATAGCAGTTGATCTTGTAGAGGAGGTCTTCCAATTTGTTGAATTGTCCTTTTCTTGTCACAATATGAAACTCCAATCACCCTAAATGCATGAGATGATGACTGCTCACTCTAACAACATAAGGGAAGAATTACTCTCCAAAATCCAACCCCCAACCACATAAAAGGATGGGAATATATAGAGAAGTAAGGTAAGTTGGGAGTTCTTACTTAATTACTAATCTAGGGTAAGAGATCCACTTTTGATGGAGGGATTGGATCAATGGATAAATGGTGAAAACTCCAAAGTAGGGAGGGATAGGATTCAAATGTTTTATCCAAGGTAGGTAGTTGGAACAACTACTAGAAACTCCTAGAAGGGGAAGCTTCCGTAGTCTCGACCATTCTCCCATATTTCTAGAACCAACACAGGTGCCAAAGGGAGCAAATTGTTGGGGACCAACATAGACCATAATTGACAAACCTGTAGGTGAATGCACCCTAATAGGCTTACAAGGAGCGTTGGTACTCAAACTGGCTCAGATGAAGTAGTTTAGGGCTGAAACTCTAGGGGATGAAGGGAACATGCTTAGGGCTTTGTGAAAGATGGTGACAAGGGCGAATAGGATGTTGATTGATCCCATTAGGAGGCTCACTAATCAGATGTGACAAAATGGCCTATAACAAGTGATACTAAATTAGGAGGAGCCTCATAATATGCACGATGTGAGTGCCTTCACTAGGATGCCCAAATCCTATTCGATCTTTCTAGAGGGCTATTCAAAGATAACCTCCCTATTGAAAGACATTCTTAAGAAGGATGAACCATGGATGTGGATAGAGAAGAGTAGACATTAATATGAGGAACTAAAATGTAGGATTGTCATAGCTCCCATATTGAAACTACTAGATTATGAGAGACCATTTCAGTTGTAGACAAATGCTTCTGATTTTTCCATAGAAGGAGTTTTGATTTAGGATGTACCTTTTGAGAGTAGGAAGTTATAGGATTGGAAGAGGAGATACCATGTTCATGAGAAACAAATGACAATAGTAGTGAATTGTTTTCATGTGAGGAAACACTATCTATTGGAAAATCATCTTTTGGTGAAGATAGATAACATCACAACAAGATAATTTTCTACCCAATCAAAGTTTTCACTGAAGAAGGTTTGATGGAAACACTTTTTGGCTGGGTTTGACATGAAAATTGAGTATAGGCCAAGGAAACATAATACAATTGTGGATTCATTGAGTAGAAAGGAACAACTGGAAACAACTAAGGAAGAAGAGGAGAACTTGCCTACTCCAGGAGAGAGTCGGGTTCATATTTTTAAAGAGATGCAATGAAGAATTCATGAGGGGTTGCAAAATAAACTATAATGAAGATATGAATGAGGAAAGTAAAGGAAGGGAAGATGAGGAGGTTCCTATTGTAGGATGACCTATTGTTATATATATTTCGCTTCTATGTAATGAACGTGAGTGAACTGAGGAGGGAACTCTTGAAAGAGTTTCATGACTTACCTTTGGCTCACCAACCAAACAAAGAACATTGGCATTGTTGGAGAGAGCCTACTTTTTGGGATTAATGAAGCGAGATATGGATTATGAGCAAACTTTCATTATATGTCATTAGGATAAGTCTAACACCAAAGGATAGGCATGATTTTTATACCCTTTACCAATTCCAAGAAGGCCTTGAGTAAGTGTCTTGTTGGACATCATCTCTTAATTGGTAATTGTGAAAGGGTATAATGGAGTGTTACTCATTATGCATTGATTCTTTAAGTATGATATCTTGTTAACTACAAAGGTACCATTCAATGCAAAAGAGTTAGTAGAGAATTTCTTCTAGAATATGGTGAAATGATGGCTTCTTCAATCAAGCATTGTGTCAAATAAAGATATGATATTCACAAAGAAGTTTTGGACATGATTGTTCCAACTTGTGGGGATGAAATTGCTACATAGATGTAGCTTCCATCCATATTAAAATGTATAGATGGACCATATTGACTCCCTACTAAAGGATTACCTTAGGAATTATATGAGGGTAAATCAAGAGAATTCCCAACCCTATTGGGTGCAGCTCAATTCAGTTATAACCTATAGAAGATTTATTCTATGGGATACAATTCATTTGAGTTGGTTAATGGGAAGATGGAAATTGCCCCACATATGACCATGCATAGCTACTATGGGAGGATTCCTATAACTTTGAAGTTCATGAATTTATGGAAATAGATGTTGGAGATGGCTCAAGTGCCCTTCACAGATGTAACATAAAGGATGAGGAAATGGGTAAACAGGAAGAGGAGAGATTCAAATTTTAGTGTGGATATATGGTCTTCATCAATATGACCAAGGAGCAATTCACACTACCTACTAGGGTGTCTAGATCATTGGTGAGGAGGTTCAGGGGTCCATTATGATTTGTGGAGCGGATTAGTGATGTCATCTATAAGTTAGAACTATCATTTAATTTGTGATCTCATAATATAGTTCTCCATATCAGTCAAATGAAGAAGGGAAGGGTTGATATAGAGGATCTGAGCAGATAAAATCCATCACATGCCCAACATTAATTGTTTATCATCTAGAGTTGGAGCTTGAAGATATCATAGGCTATGAGAGTTGGAGCATTGGATAAAAAAAGAAGGCAGAGTACTTCCTCAAATGGAAATATGCTTTCAAGAAGAATGGATGGGAGACTTGTGAGTCCTTTTGGATATGGCAAAGGGACTTGAGAGCTTATGAGAGGAAGCATCAGTTGGCAATCCCAAGGTTTCCATGGACAACAATGACCTAGGGTGCTGGGTGGGGGGACATCAGGCCACAAGGCAACAAGGCATGCTCCCATCTCATTCATGCTCCAATAATCTCGTGTACCCTAAAGCCTTGGTAAGATGGGGTACCATGGGTGACACCCTCGTCACAAGAAATTTGACAAATATATCACACTATTTGCGACGTTGTGGATCAGAGGTGTCAACAAACTAAGCAACAAAACTTGGCATGTGGACTTGGTGGCGTAATGGGAAAATCATGGGCTAGTGATCGACCAAGCAACCAAACAAATAGTTAAGATAAGATCAGTTAAGACAAGGAGGAACGATGTGGGAAGAAAGAGTGGAGACTTCAGGCACACCGTGCAAGAACTTAGGCAATCCAATGAGGTCATCCTGGCTGAAGGTGCATGACCCATATGGGCGACCCAACCCAAGCATAGGTAGAAGCAACTGCAGTTGAGTTAGCATGACCCACATATATAAGTGAAGCCAAATAACGGGAGAGGATCACCCAACAAACACCAAAAAATAAAGCTACATTGTCAAAAGGAATTGGAATAAGTATAAATAAGGAGAGTGACGATGTGAAGGAATTGAATGGAGTGAGTTTAGGGGCCTATAGTCATGCATACCAAAGTGAGCCTTTTTAAATTAAACCAAGATGGGTAGATAGGGTGACAACGACCCAAAGATCATGTTGGGTTACCTGGGTGGGGTCCGACAAGTAAGGAAAATATTTGCGATATTCATTTTGGGTTTTTGGCTATGTATTCTTATAGATCGAGCTATTTTCTCAGTGGATTATCATATTTTTTGGTTTATTAATAAAGAAGAAAGTCATAGGGTCATTCCTCATGAGATGGCACATTTTCATGATGACATTCATGTTTATTTAATATCTTGCATATAATTCTCATGTTCTATGAATGTATGAAGTTGACTGGAATGAAGTGGAAATATTATTACTGTTCTATTTTGATAAAATTCTGCAAATATTATAATATAGAGATTTACATGAGTGATATATTATGAAGCATAGGTTGAGTGGATTAATGTTGTGCTGCTCTAGAAACTTGTAAAACATGTCAAAACGCTAAAAGAGTCATAGTGCTCCCACAAATGTGCCTTGTAATTGTAGGAGGCCATGGGATCAAGACATTACCTCCTCCAACAGTTCATAATTTCTTTGTAATAACAAAATTCTTTTCTTGTGTAAGAGCATATGTTTTGTTAAAATCCTATTGCACATTAATGTAATTGAATTTTTTCGCCCATAATTTTACTCCTTTCAATTTCAAAAATCAAGGATATACCACGCATAGTCTAATGAGCCTGCAAAATTTCCTTGAAAACAATGGAAATTCCGACAAGATTTTTATAAAATCCAACATAAATTTTGGGAAATCTCGATCACAGTTGTCAAGTTTCAATATTTTGGGTGTCCCACTAGTTTTTGATGGTGATGAATCTATTTCCACAATAAAAAACATGATTCAAGCACTTTTATTATTAGATTTTTTGAGAAAATAATGGTTGGATTCCGATAATTTTCTAACATCCGGGTAAATTTACTGCCTTGGTAGACAACACTAAACATTAATGCTGCCAATAATTATAAATATCCTCCTAAATGGAGATTTAGGCATCCTCATATGAAACATTTTAGTCACTTAGAGACCATAGCCACTTTTTCTACGACTCTTGATGGGTCATGGAATGGAAGACCATGCAAAGAAAACAAAGATACAATTTCTACATTAGGTGGACATTGGCTCACCGCTCAGGATAATAGTAGGTTACGCTCGCAATGGAGGCAACACTTCGTGGTGGTGGCGACTCTGTGTGATGCCAATAGTGGGATCGACTTACAATGATAGAAAGAAAAAATAATATTTAACAATGACTCTTTCAAAAACCTGGCTCTGATATGCTTAATTCCTTTGAATTTAACACCAATATGAAATCTATCTCTAATTGGATTAACCCCTTTAAATTTAATAGCAATATGAAATACAAAGGAGATCAAATATATCTTTAGTTACATCTAACATAAAACAAAAATAGTCCACTAAGGTGGCTCACTTGGATCATGAAAATGTAAATTAAGTGCGAGTATACGATTTCATGCTTAAATATTTTAAATGTTAACTTTTGGCCTCATGTTGGTGAAGACAAGTGCTCACATAAGAATATAATACTAGCAATGAGAATCCAACCATATCACTTGAGTACAAAACAAAAACAAAAATAATTGCTAATTCCCCAAAATAAAAAGTTAAAACAAACTCAAATCAATACAAATTTTATGGTAGAGACAAGCACTCACATGAAAAATATAATACTAGCCACAAGAATCCACCCATGTTACTTTGAGTACAAAACAAAAACAAAGACAACTACTAATTCCCCAAAATAAAAAAATAAAACAAACTCAAATCAATACAAATTTTATGTGAGGTCAAGCACTCACATGAAGAATATGATACTAGTAATAAGAATCCACCCATATCGCTGGAGTACAAAACAAAAACCACTGCTAATTCTCCAAAATAAAAGATAAAACAAACTCAAATAAATACATTTTTTTTATAGAATGGTTGTAGCTATGACTTTTTCATTAAGTAAACTACTTGAAAATAAAATTATAAAGAGATACGTAACTTTACCAAAATCTTAGGAGAAAATAATTTAGGATAATAATTATACTAATTTTATCTTTTATATACATGTTTAATAAAATAAAATAAAATTCAAATCAAATTTTATATAGAATACATACAAACAGCATAAAATTTTAAAGTAATTAGCGAACAGTAATCTGTGGGTGAATCTTTGTATGTTCTGACTCAAAAATTGGGCTATAACGTTTTTTTAATTTAAACTTTACATAAGGCATACAGAAACTGCGTAGTTTAACGAGGTTGAGGAGTTGCTTGGAAAGTTATGGAAATTGCGTTTATGTTTAGAGAAAATTTGGCAAGAATTTTTGTAAATCCAAGTTATAATTGTTAAACTTCAAAATTTTAGGTATCCTACATGTTTTTGATGGTGCTGAATCTATTTCCACCATCAAAAACACGATTCAAACACTGCCTCTACAAGATTTTTTGAATTCTTTTTATCTAGATTCTGGTTACTTTTGACCATCCAGACAACCTCTGCCTCCTTAGATGACTCTTGTAGCAACTGCATAAAAATTTAGGAGTAATTCGGTTGGCTCTGATTGACAGGTAAGTCTTTGGCTACAGGTTACGGTGTGGCAGTTGCTAAATCTGCGACTATTGCATATTAAATTCCCCTGACATGGGGGTTTTATAACCCCACATAACACGCCGTGCGGTGATGAGAGAGAAAAAAACACGCGCGGCGTGTTATATGGGGTTATAAAGCCCCCATGTCAGGGGGCATTTAATATGCAATAGTCTCTGAAATAGGAGCCGCCTTACGATGTCACGGGTAGCGACTATCCATGCAGTTGTCTGGGAACTTCTTGCGCTGGAACTGGAGGTGCATTGCTCGAGGCTGTACCTTCCCTTGGAGGTGCGTTTTCCCAAATTCACCATAAACCTCATGATTTTAAATTTCTTTAATTTACACTTTAAAACTGTAATTTTGAATTTTATAAAATTGTTATTTCCCTTTAAAAATAGATTTATTATTTTTAAATATTCTAGTGATAAAATGATTTTGCAATATTAACACTAATAATTGATATTTTCAGGTTTTTTTTTTTTTTTTTTTTTTTTGTTTTTTTTTTTTTTTTTTTTTTTTTTAATTTCAAATAAACAATCAGCTATCCTTCAGATCCTTGGTTAGAAAAAATAACATAACCATATCTTTCGGATGAACCTTGCTTAGAAAAATAAATGATTGGTGCATCTATACTAAAGGTATATCCAAGGTTACTCAATTCTAGACAATACTTTAGCTTTACGATAACAAACACTAGAATGATCTAGGATGAGAAAGGATTATGTGGCTCTCACAAACCTTGAAAAGTAGTGATTTGAATTTCACTTTCAAGATGTTTGGACGAAAATCCACATTTTAACTCATGGCTTATACTTACATTTTATATGGATCCAAGATGTGGGGACCTTATGTTGGGCAAAAAAATCATTGGTAAAAAGGATACTTGTATAAATATTTTACAGGCGCGTTCATTCTAAGAGATATATTCTTTGCGCCACCACCATTCTTGTCGAGTATGATACTACTCCACTCATTCCATGTGGCGTCAATTATATATAAAAGCATATCTATACTTAAATTCTAAATTCAAGGCTCTCTTTTGTTTTATATATAGTATACCATATGTGAGGTAAACTCCTACTTGTATGGTAGAGCCTCTTTAATATTCTTTGCACCACCATTATATTCTAGAGTCTTTCTTTGGGGTACCATTTTTATCAAGTTTGATACTACTGTAATCATTTTTTGTGGTGCTAATTATACACCAACATTTATATATATATATAATTTGAAGGCTCTATTTTGTCTTAAAATATATATAATTTGGGGGCTCTCTTTTGTCTTATATATAGTATGCCATATGGTAGGTTAACTCCTATTTATATTGGCCCAATTTATTAATCAACATAGTTGATTTTGATATATAACCTCTACACATAATTTTGATGGATGGTTTAAATATTCATAAGAGAAAGACAATTAGGACACTTCATGTCAAGATTTATCAACCATACTTATAATGGATATGATTATATCGTAAAGAACCACTTTTCCAAAAAGATTTGTCATTACTTTAGTTTATTTTTTCACTTAAACATTGATTCATAAAACCTCATTTTTATACCAAACTTTAACATCTTAGTAGCATGAGATTTCCTTATGTGCAACTCAAGTTCTTATCGGCTTCATATTAAGACAAACAACAATATTCCCAAGACAAGCATACTTTTTAAATTTGGTTTTTAGAACATAAGATTCATGAGGAGCATTTTGTAATAAAATGGACCCACTATTGTGAGATCATAGGGTGGCTTTCTAGTCCTTTTAACAATTCACATAAATCCATCTAGAAATTCATTGATTGTGAAGATTAAGGGTCTTTGATCCTTTTCTTCACTAAAGAGTTCATTTGTATCCATGACATTTTCAAAATAAAATATCTATAATAATTTGCATTAAAATCTTTAATTTTATTTTACATCACTCTCATGACTTATGTATGAAGATAACCACTACAAACATCTTAGCTCTTAACTCATGGGATATGTTTGCAAGGCATTGTAGATGTATTTGTACCTTTAATATTACACTCATCATATATTATTTTATGGTCTTAAATGGTAGAATATTTCTTCTAGCATAACATTATTTTAATCTCTTTTTATGAGATTTCCTACTTCATGAATATGGTTCATGTTTAGATTTTCAATGTTCCTAATCTTACTTTGAAATTTCTTATTTCTATGTAAATAATGGAATCATATTTTTTCTTTGTGTCAATAACTATATTATATTACTTTTAGTTCATAAATCATTTTTGAACTTTAATCGACATTCATGAATAAATTAAATAAAATTTAATTGATTATAAAAGCTGTAACACCTACCACCCTCTTATGTCATCTTGAGCTATAGGAGCATTACTCCTTTGACCTGATTTCTAAGGTCTATTATGAAGATGTCGTTACAACAACCTATTTTCCTTAAAATTTTTGAAACCTAAAAATAATGCCACCATTTTGTTCAATTCATCAAGAGCTTTCCGACGATATAAATTTTACATCAATTTGAATCCCAGGTAAAAAGTTATTCTGATTAGAACTTTAGTCCATTATAGAATTCATGTCATCAAGGGGAATCTACTTGGCACTCACATTGCCCCACATGGTCCTACTTGTGCCATGCCACTACTACGTGGGTGTCCACACATCATATCAATATCGACAAATGCTTTTAACATTTAGTTCCTAAATATTGTGGTTCCTGATATGACCTTTCCTAGGGCTGGTATTCTAACACTTCCCCCGATACTACATTCAATGGGTACCACGTTCCCCAGTGCGGCATCTCCGCAGACTAGTAAGTGTTATTTTCCACAATACTACAATCCACGAGATGATATCATTTACTTTCCCAAGGTGCTATTTCCCAAAGTATCATGTTCCCTAGCACCATTTCCCTTGGGTGCCATGTTTCCCTGTATTGTTTCCACCATGACAATATGATTAAAACAATTTTTATCTTCTTTATATAATTAAGTTTCAATGAAGATAATCACATCTTATTAAAATGATTACTAATTAATCCCATGTATATCATTCATTGGATTTTACATAGGAAACATGTTATTTCAAGACTTTGTTCATTTCATTAATTCAATGAAACCTTTAATAAACTACCATCAATTCCTTGAACAACTTGTAATTTGGTTAAAATTGTTTAGAATGCTATGATTATAGATTGAGTAAAAATGAACAGAAAGATTCTCATAACTATACATGAAGAGTTGTTTTCCATCTATCAAACATTATTAATCTTGTAAACAAACTAAGCTACTATATTCATAAACAATTGTTGTCATATAAGAGAGTATAAACGCACAATTTCTCATATCAATTATGAACATAATGTTGAATAGCACAGTCCATACATTTATTAAAAATTATAAACATAGAATATTAATATACAAATATATTATACTTATCTGTGTGTCTTGAACCAGATGGAAACTGATGGAGGGACTTCCACTCTACACCTAACCATAGGCTAGCTAAACCAAAAAAAATTGCAGCTGATCACCCTCAAGCTAGATCTAATGTCTAAGGAAATGCTTTCTCAAGGAATTCACAACAAAGGCTTGATTAAACACATAAAATAAGAATCCCACTATCCAGATGGTTTATCAATTTCCCTCTAATAGTCAACACAAAGGGGATTTATTATTTGTACATGTAACAAACACTAGGATGGTTTATCAATTGTTTCCTAGTAGTAAGCACCACAGTGACACATTATTTCCTCTGATTTCACTCATAGGGGTTCACCCAAGGCTCATATGGGATATTGATTAGTCTTGGCAGTTGGAATACAGTTTCTAGGTGTTTTATCAACCATCTTTTCATAGCAAGCACCATAGGGGTCTTACGTACACTATCTAGGTGGTTTATCAACTACTCATTAAGAACCTTAGTTACTGATAATCCTGTATCCATGTGGTTTATCAACTATATAGAAATCACCACAATGATTCGGTCTTCCACTAAGCCTCACATTGATCCATACTAACTTAGACACACAGTCTACTAGCCTCACACATAGTTCACACGTGATTCATCCACAATTTACAAGGATTTAACCCATGGTATAGATGGGATATTGCTTAGTATTAGGATTTGGAATCCACTGTCCATTTGGTTTATGAGTTATATAACAAGTACCATAATGATCTAGTTATCCACTAATCCTCCCACTCATCCACACATGCTTAAACACACTCGAGTGGTTTGACACACAATTCACTTAGAATTCAGCCAAAATTCATAGTGGTTTAACTCATGCACAAGGCTTTGCATACCAACTTAGACACCAATATGTCTTCTACAACCAATGCGCAACAAATACCACACACTGCAAAGATCAACTAAGAGCCCTTGAAAGGGATAGAGACTTATTGTAGGAGAAAACTCAAGTGGATTTAATCAACGAGAGAGAGTTTGAAGACTAGGAAACCAATCAGTGAGAGACAACAACAGATTTCTTTAGTTGTGCCCTCATATATTTATTTCTAGTGTCATTTTTATGCATTTCAAAGGCCATAGGTGTGTCTCTTTGATGTGTTAGGGGGAAGGACCTCATTTTATCCTCTACCACCTCTGATTGCATCTCATAAATTAATTACCAACAAGTGGCTTCCACCAATTTATGCACCACTACTTCCAATTGCATCTCATAAATTAACTGTGAGTAAGTGGTTCAATCATGTCTGCAAATGATACTCCACTAACTTTGGCATTTAGGTTAAGGGATTACTTCATGGGTTTCTTGGAAAACAAACTCCATGATACATTGGGATTTGAAAGGTTTTCCTCTCCTTCCATCCACAATCATATGAATAAGATTTAAATGTTCAAAATAGATTGTATTAGTGAGTTGCGGCTCTTACTTCCACACCAGCATTAGAGTGGCATTACAAAAACTATACTAAATGAAAAGACTAAGAGTATCAATCTTACTAAGAAACAATTTCTAATAATATGATCAGGGAATTTGAAATTGAAAATATGTAATGAAAATAAAAATATACATCATAGTAAATGTATTACTATAAACATAAAATTAGCATAATAAAAATAAATAAAAAAAATTCAAACATCAATCTTAAGACAAACATGTATTATAACTCATCTTTTAATGGTAAAGTTAATTTATATTAGGAAAAAAATCTTACGAATAATTACATTTGATAAAAAAAAATTAAATTAAAAAAACATTCAAAACATATCTAAATTTAAAAACATAATTGAATCAACATTGTGTAAAATCATTTTTCACTTATAAAATGCAAAACATAGCAATATTATTACAAATTCATTGGAATTTGACTAATCATAACAATATTGCTACAAATTCATTAGATTTTGAATAATCATAATAATATTGCTAGAAACTCATTATATTTTCAATAATAACGAAATTATAGTATGATTCATTTTTAAAAAAACTTATATAAGTTAGAGAATTTGTTCACTTTTATAACTTTTATTTAATTTGTTAATACTTATATAAAATTTGGTTAAAAAATTATTTATATTTTCATAAAAATTTAACTAAAAATAAAATTAAAGAAATATAATAATATATGTGTGAAAATATTTCTAACAATTTCTTTTTATGAAATTTTAAGTAAAATTCAAAATAACACTTAATAATATATATCCATGGCCATAAATTTCTCCACTAATGATGTCTTGTACCGCTGTATTATTTGGTTCAATAATTCTTTAATTTCAACCTCAGATTAAAAAATATATAATAATAATGCTACTTCAAATTTTTTGGTATGTGGGCCAATCTTAGATACATATTGCCTTTAAAACTTACTATCACCATAAATATATGTAATAATGATGCTACTTCAAAACTTTTGGTAGGTGGGCCAATCTTGGGTGCATATTGCCTCTCAAACTTACCATGACCATAAATTCCTCCATTAATGATGACTTGTGCCAATGTATTTATTACGGTTCAATAATTCTTTAATTTCAACCCTCAAGTTATATATAATATTTACTACTAAAAAAATTATAAAATAACTTAAGTAAATTTAAAAACAAAATATAACAAATATCAAATGAATTTAGTCTTTAAATTAACCAAAACAACTACTTAGATCACATCCCTGTGTAACAACGAAATCTCAACCCTGGTGATTCTTGAGATTTAAAAGGGTAAAGCAATATCTTATAATATACTTTCTACTCATAACAATTATGGTTGTTTTCATGCCAGATTGCACAGAACAAGATCCACAATGATCTAGAAAGTGTTTGAATAAAACTAAGTACGAGATTCTTGAAAGAAAGCCATGGCCTAAGCGATTCTAGAAGGGAGACCATGGGGTAAAGATAAAAGTGTATGATAAAAAAGCCAAGCCGTAATTAACTGAATCTACAATATAGGCCTGCATTCACCTACCTTCTGCAGTAGGTCACCGTTACTCACATTTCTTCCGGGAGATCAGCTCTTCAAGCTCTAAATTCATAGTTATCGGTTTGAAACATTGATTCACCTGGTGTTGTTAGTGTAGAACACCATATAGACAAAGCGCGGAGCCTCTTTGTTGAATGAGTGCAGAATATAAGCTTTATGAGACTCACTCTTTTAGAGATTAATATAGCTTACCTCACCTTAATTATTAAATCACAAACAGATTCACTTTGTTCTGTACAGGTTCAAATCTACCTTGTCTTAATCGTTAGGTCACATCCAGATCGACTTTGCTTTGTACAGGTTCAAATCTCTCTTTGTATATTAAGAGGTTCAAATATCTCTCATAAATTTACACATATATTTTACAAAGCAAAACATGGGGTTCTCGGTGAAGCTGTACGCTATGGAGAGCCCAATTACATGTAATATGTCCCTTATGTGGACACACTGGAACTCTCGATATCTATTCTTCTCAACTATTGGCTTCACGGGACTGCAAATTCCATGACGTATTGCCTGATGGTCTCGAAGTCTGGAAATGCCCCACCAGTCAAGATGGCATCATCTGATCAAGAACCACAATCAAACCCATAATAAAAGCTTGATCGTAGCCGGGGCTCACCGTCAAAATGAACACATCTCCCAGTGTTATGTTTGACCTCACCTGCTTTGGCTTCACCTGCAATATCGTAAAGAATTCTTTCAGAACTTGAAGTGAATACAATACAAATACAAAATATTTAATATGTAAAGAAGAGAACTGAAAATGAGCTAACCACAAACAAATAAACCCACCTCTGCAACGACTTCGTTAAAGTTGTTGAGAATGGTGATGGAACGTTTGGCATAACATCGTTCAACACGGTAGTCAAACTGTGGTTTCTCTTTGTTTTTAGCCGAAGGATACATATACACCTCTGCTAAAGTCTTTGTGGGAATAAGCAACGAGGTCGCCCTTCTAACAACAAACAATGGCTTTTGGCCTTCCCGGAAATCTCCCTGGAAACATTTCCATTGATTCTGCAGGCTGAGCCAGCTCTGTTTCACATACCGTACAATTAATTACTTCAAACAATACAGAAATTTATTCTTCTTCGTTACAGGGAGGTAAAAAATTGAAGCCCAATTGAAAAAAATTATCTACCTTCCGTCGTATTGTGAGGAGTGCCATTCCTGCAGCGTCCATGAGAACAATTTCATTTTTGAGATCTGAAGTATAGTTGTCCACTCTGAAACCAAGGTTCCCGCTTGAATCGAAAACAGCGAAACCATTGCAACTGAAAATCAGAGATTTCCTCCACACTGTTAGAGTTGTTGCAGATGAGTTGGAAAGCTTATCGTCGAGCGCAGCAGGCCTCCTGAACTCTGGCTCCGCTGGGTGAATCTTGGTATGCATTGTTTCTGGGAGTAGAAGCCAGGCCCGGGATGAGAGAAAGGGTGAATGATATGTTGTATTTGAAGGTCCCTGTACCGTAGATAGGACGCCAAGTCTGAGGCGGAGCTGTATTTGATATGACGGAGCCGCTTGGGGAGGACCATTTTTGGTAATTGAGTGGCTGCTATTCTGCCCTTAAATTCTTGATTGGAGGAAAATCTCATTTGAAAAATACCCAAAGATTGCGCTCGAGTTGACTGGCGTTATTGCGAACACATCCGTGATTCTTGAGCGTTATCGACAAACAACACCTACATGACTCATTGTGAATGAGATTACCAGGTTTGCAACTGCCCACAGGTCACCATCTGTCTATTGGACAGCTATCCAACTTGGTGGCCCCTCGTGGGTGTCTTTTAAAAACTCTGGAATCGAGCGAGGATTATGCCAATATCCACCCATTAGACCCACATGCGACGAACCGACCATCACATGTTCACGTCTTTCACAATTTTTTTTGTAAGGTGGTATGTGAATGGATAGATAAATTCTTTTGGACAACAGTTCTTTTCTTCCCACACCACTTCTTGTAGCTTTTCTGTCAGCCAGAGACAACATGGCCGGGCAAAATGAGATATTATTGTTTTTTTAACATGTTTTTGTCAAATTTTCTCCTTACTATGTGGTTTTTTTTTTCAGTTGGTCATTTTATAGTTTCGATTGTAAGGTTTATTGGCAGATAATTTTATTGAATCTTGATATTATTTGTTACATTAAGCGTAGAAAAGTGAAAATTTTCAAATACTTTTTAGGAATTTCAAAACTTATTTCATGAATTTTGATATTATTTATTAAATTAAACGCAGAAAAGTGCAAATTTTCAGATATTTTTTTTTTCCACATTTCAATAAAATTTAGGAATTTCAAAATTTATTTTATGATGTGTTATTGTTTTAATGAAAATAAAAAATTAAAATTTTTAATCAAATTTTACAGCATTATAAATTTATATCACTAAATTTTATTTTACTTTTTCACTAATTTTGATCAATAATCACAAGAGACATTATTTAGATCAAAATTAGACAAAGCCATTGCAGATGTATTTGTACCATTGATCTTACACTCATCATATAATTTTTTTATGGTCTTAAACGTTATAAGCTTTCTTCGAGTGTAACATTATTTTAATCTTTTTTTATGAGATTTCCTACTTCATAAATATGGGTTTTGTTTAGATTTTCAATGTTCCTTATTTCACTTTAGAATTTCTTATTTCTATGTAAATAATGGAATCATGTTTTCTCTTTGTGTTACTAACTATATTATATTACTTTTAGTTCATAAATCATTTTGAACTTTAATCGACATTCATAAATAAATTAAATAAAATTTAGTTTATTATAAAAGATATAACACCTACCACCCTCTTATGGCATCTCGGGTTATGGGATTTCTACTCTTTTGATGTGATTTCCAAGATCTATCATGATGTTGCGGTTACAACAACCTATTTCCCTCAAAGTTTTTTGAATCCTAGAAATAATGCCACCATTTTGTTCAATTCATTGAGAGTTTTCTAACGATATAAATTTTACCTCAATCTAAAACCCAGGTAGAAAGTTATTCCACTAAGAACTTTAGTCCATTATACAATTCATGTCATCGAGGGGAATCTACTTGGCACCCACATTGCCAGATATGGTCCTTCTTTTGTCGTGCCACTGCTATGTGGGAGTCCACACATCCTATCAGTATCAACAAATTCTTTTAACATTTAGTTCCTCAATATTGTGGTTCCCAATATGACCTTTCCTAGTTCTGGTATTCTAACACTTCCCCCGATACTACATTCCCTCGGTACCATGTTCCTGAGTACTACATCTCCCACAACCAGTAAGTGTTATTTTCCCCATTACTACAAATTATCCACGAGATGATATCATTTACTTTCCCCAGGTGTTATTTCCCCAAGGATTGTGTTCCCTAGCACCATTTCCCTTGGGTGCCATGTTTCCCTGTATTGTTTCCAGCAAGACAATATGATTAAAACAATGTTTATCTTATTTATCTGATTAAGTTTAAATGAAGATAATCATGTCTTATTAGAATAATTACTAATTAATCCCATGTATATCACTCAATGGATTTTACATAAAAAAAAAACATGTTATTTCAAGACTCCGTTCATTTCATTAATTCAATGAAACCTTTAATAAAATACCATCCATTCCTTAGGCAACTTGTAATTTGGTTAAAATTGTATAGAATGCTATGATTATCAATTAAGTAATAAAGAACACATAGCTTCTCATAACTATACAAGAAGATTTGTTCTCCATCTATTAAACATTGTTAATCCTCTAAACAAACTAAGCTACTATATTCATAAGCAAATGTTGTCAAACAAGAGAGAATAAACACACAATTTCTCATATAAAAAATGAACATAATGTTGAAAAGCATAGTCCATACATTCATCGAAAATTATTTAAATACAAGATTAATATACAAATGTATTATACTTATTTGTGTGTATTGAACTAGCTTTAAACGCATGGAGGGACTTCCACTATGCACCTACCATAGTCTAGCTAAACATAAACATTTTTGCAGATGACCACCCTCAAGCTAGATCCAATGTGTATGGAAATGCTTGCTAGGGGAATTCACAACAAAGGCTTGATTAAACACTCAAAATAAGAAGCTCGTTTTCCAGATGGTTTATCAATATCCCTCTAATAGTTAACACCAAGGTGATTTATTATTTTTACATGTAACAAGCACCATGGTGGTTTATCAATTGTTTCTTAGTAGTAAGCATCACAGTGACTCACTCTTTCCTCTTATTTCACTCATAGGGATTCACCCAAGGTTCATATGGGATATTGATTAGTCTCAGGAGTTGGAATACACTTTCTAGGTGGTTTATCAGACATCTTTTCTTAGCAAGCACCATAGGGGTCTTATGTACACTATTTAGGTGGTTTATCATCTACTCTCCAAGAACCATAGTTACTAATAATTCCTTGTCCAAGTGGTTTATCGACTATATAGAAATCACCACAGTGATTCAGTCTTCCACTAAGCCTCGCATTGATCCATACTGAGTTAGACACAGTCTAGTGGCCTCACACATAGTTCATAGGTCATTCACCCACAATTTACAAGGATTTAACCCATGGTATAGATGGGATATTACTTAGTATGAAGATTTGGAGTCCATTGTCCATGTGGTTTATTATTTATACAACAAGAACCATAATGATCCAATCTTCCACTAAGCCTCCCACTCATCCACATAGGCTTAGACACACTCGAGTGGTCTCACACACAATTCACATAGAACTCAACCAAAATTCACAATGGTTTAACTCATGCAGAAGGCTTTGCATACTAGCTTAGAAACCACCCTATCTTCTACAACCATTGCCCAACAACTCCCACACACTCCAAAAATCAACTTAGCACCCTTGAAAGGGAGAGAGACTTAGTTCAGGTTAAAACTCAATTGGGCTTAATCAACGAGAGAGAGTTTGAAGACTAAGAAACCAACTAGTGAGAGACAACACCAAATTTCTTTAGTTGTGCCCTCATATATTTCTTTCTAGTGTCCTTTTGTGCATTTTAGAGGGCACCGACATGTCTCTTCGATGTGCTAGGGGGAAGGCATTCTTTCATCCTCTACCGCCTCTAATTGCATCTCATCAATTAACTATCAACAAGTGGCTTCCACCAAGTTTGCACCACTACTTCCAATTGCATCTCATAAATTCATTGTCAGTAAGTGGGCCAATCATGTCTGTAAATGGTAGTCCACTAAATTTAGCATTTAGGTTAATCAATGACTTCATGGCTTTCTTGGCAAACAAACTCCACGATAGATTGGGATTTGAAAGCTTTTCCCCTCCTTCCATCCACAATCATAAGAATAAGTTTTAAATGTCCAAAACACATTATATCGGCGAGTTGTGGCTCTTATTTCCACACCAGCATTAGAGTCACATTACAAAAGTTAGTGTAAATAAAAAGGCTAAGAGTATCAAAATTAATAAGAAACATTTTGTAATAATGTCATTAGGGAATTTGAAATTGAAAATATGTAATCAAAAGAAAAATATACTTCATAGTAGATGTGTTACTATAAGAATAAGCTTAGCTTAAACAATTTTTTTTAAATATTTAGAAACAACAATCTTAAGACAAACATGTATTATGACCCATAGTTGAATGATAAAGTTACTTTATATTGGAAAAATACTTACAAATAATTACAATTGCTAAAAAACCCTTTTACAATTAAAAATAAAACTTTCAGAACATATCTAAATATGAAAATACAATTGCATCAACATTGTGTAAAATCACTTTTCACTTATGAGATGCAAAACATAACAATATTACTACACATTCATTAGACTTTCACTAGCCATAACAATATTGCTACAAATTCATTATAAGTTCATTGGACATTAAATAATAATAATAATAATAATAAGGCTAGAAACTCATTAAACTTTCATAATAATGAAATTATAGTATGATTCATTTTCAAGAGAATTTATATAAGTTATAGTTGTTTAGATTTATTTTTGTAACTTTTATTTAATTTTATAATATTTTATATAAATTTAGTTAAAAATTTCTTAAAATTTTAATAATTAATTTTCGATAAAAATTAATTAAAAAATATTGATAATATATACATTAATATTTTATAAATAATATATATATAATAATATTTTTATAAATTTTTAATGAAATTTTAAGATTGAAAATAAAACCTAATAATATGTATCTATGCCTATAAATTTCTCCACTAATAATGTCCTATGCATATTTTATTTGGTTTACTACTTCATTAATTTCAACCTTAGGTTAAAATATATTTAATAATAATGCTACTTCAAGACTTAAGGCTTTTTGGTAAGTGGGCAATGCCAATCTTGGGTACATATTGCCTCTAAAACGTACCATGACCATAAATTCTTCGATTAACGATGACTTGTGCCAATGTATTATTTGGTTTAGTAGTTTTAATTTCAATCTCAAGTTTATATATATAAACATTAATAATTAGTAATGCTATGTCAAGGTTTTTGGTAAGTGGGCAATGTTAATGACTATCATTTCATTGTACATTTATGGTCAATATTATTGAGTTAATATTGATGCTATATGTAATGAGTTAATATTAATGATGATATATGTTATGAGTTATTAATTGGATTATTGATGTTAAATTTTATTAGTTTTATAATGAGTTAATATTAATGAAAGTACATGTAATGAGTTATTCATTAGATTATTGAACTTGAGTTTTATAAGTTTTTAAATTTGTAGAAATTTTTTAAAATATTAATCTTGGATTATAAAGAATACCTTGAGCTTAAGTTGATCACAGATACTCATAATATTCTAAGAATTTTCAATCAACATAAAGATACTTTAAAAAATATAAATGAAAAATAATATTAAAAAAAAAAAATAATATTAATCAATAGTAGAAATCAAATTATTATTGAAATAATAGTTAAATTTATATATAAACAAGTAGTTAGAAAGATGTTTCTTATTTTTCTTAATAAAGATATGGTAATTACATTGATGCAAAAATGTTATAAAAAAAAATTCAGTAGAACAATTTCACTATATTTCATATAAAAAAACATAACTAAATTTTATGTGACATATATCACAATAATACAATTTTAAAAATAACCACCTAACATAAAATTATTTAAAAATATACCCAAAAATATTATATAATGTTTGACTGTTGCCCAAAAAAACCATGTCAAAAGCATGCATTTTATTTAAATTTATTTTTTAATTAAAATTAATATAAATTTTTTTACTCATTTACTACTCTAAAGAAAAATATTTATAAAAATAAAAAACTCTTAATTAAATTTAAAACAAAATATAACACATATCAAATGAAATTAGTTTTTAAATTAACCGAAACAACTACCTAGATCACATCCCTACGTAACAATGACATCTCAACCCTCGTGATTCTTTTGATTTATTTAAAAGTGTAAAGCAATATGTCATAATATGCTTTCTACTCTTTAACAATTATGGCTGTTTACATGCCAGCGTGGCACAGAACAAGATCCACAATGATCTAGAAAGTGTCTAAAGAAAAATGAATATGAGATTCTTGAAAGAAAGCTATAGCTTAGAAGAGAGACGATGGGGTAAGGATAAAAGTGTATGATAGTAGTTAACTGAATGTACAATATAGACCTGCATTCACATACGTTTTGCAGTAGGGCACCGTTACTGACATTTCTTCTTCGAGCTCAGCTCTTCAAGCTCTAAATCCATAGCCATGGATTCGAAACAATGATTAATTAGGTGTTGTTAGTGTAGAATACCATAGAGACAACGCGCGGAGCCTTATTGTTGAATGAGTGCAGCATATAAATTTTATCAGACTGAGTTTTTCAGAGATTAATATAGCATACCTCACTTTAATTATTAAATCACAAACAGATTCACTTTGTTTTGTACAGGTTCAAATCTACATTGCCTTAATCATTAAGTCACATCCAGATCGACTTTGCTTTGTACAGGTTCAAATCTCTCTTTGTATATTAAGAGGTTTAAATATCTCTCATAAATTTACACATATATTTTTACGGAAAAACATGGTGTTCTCGGTGATGCAGTACACTCTGGAGATCCCAATTACATGCTATATGTCCCTTATGTGGACACACTGGAACTCTCGGTATCTGTTCTTCTCAACTATTGACTTCATGTACAGCCAATTCCATGACCCAGAAGTTATAAATTAAGACATATTCCCTGATGGTCTCCAAATCTGGAAATGCCCCTACCAGTCAAGATGGCATCATCTGATCAAGAACCAGAATCAAACCCATAATGAAAGCATGGTCGTAGCCAGGGCTCACCGTCAAATTGAACACATCTCCTCCAAGTGTTATCTCTGACCTCGCCTGCTTTGGCTTCACCTGCAATACCATAAAGAATTATTTCAGAACTTGTAGTGAATACAATAAGAATACAAAAATATTTAGTATCCAAACGAGACAACTGAAAATGAGTTAACCACAAAAAAGAAACCGACCTCTGCAACGACTTCGTTAAAGCTGTTGAGAATGGTGAAGGAACGTTTGGCATAACATCCTTCAACACGGTAGTCAAACTGTGGTTTCTCTTTCTTTGTAGCCGAGGAATACATATACACCTCTGCTAAAGTCTTTGTGGGAATTAGCAGAGAGGTCGACCTTTTAACAACAAACAATGGTTTTTGGCCTTTCCGAAAATCTCCCTGGAAACCTTTCGATTGATTCTGCAGGTTGAGCCAGTTCTGTTTCACATACCGTACAATTAATTATTTCAAACAATACAGAGTCTTAGTCTGCTTCGTTACAGGATGGTAAAAAATTGAAGCCCAATTAAGGAAAATTGTCTACCTTCCGTCGTATTGTGAGGAGTGCCATTCCCCCAGCGTCCATGAGAACAATTTCATTTTTGAAATCTGAAGTATAGTTGTCCACTCTGAACACAAGGTTCCCGCTTGAACCGAAAACAGCGAAACCATTGCAACTGAAAACCAGAGATTTCCTCCACACAGTTAGGGTTGTGGCAGATGAGTTGAAAAGCTTATCGTTGAGCACAACAGGCCTCCTTAACTCTGGCTCCTGTGGGTGAATCTTGGCATGCATTGTGACTAGGAGCAGGAGCCAGGCCTGGGATGAGAGAAAGAGTGAATGATATGTTGTATTTGAAGGCTCCTGAACCGTAGATAGGACGCAAGGCTGAGGCGGAGGTGCATTTGATGTGACGGATCCGCTTAGGGAGGACCATTTTCGGTAATTGAGTGGCGGCTATTCTGCCATTAAATTCTTGACTGGAGAAAAATCTTATTTGAAAAATACCCCAAGGTTATTGGTAAAATGTCAGTGATTCTAGGCGTTAATACAGGTGGATGCAAATTAATTTTAAATATCAAAACTCTATAGGCGTAGGCGTGAGTGGGTGATGGGATATTTTTTGGAGGATTAGAAATCTAAAAAAACTCATAAATTAAAGTGGAAAATAAAGAAATTTAGATAAGGTTATAATAAAAATTGCAGTAGTTTTTAGTGTGATTTTTTAGAGGTTTTTCTGGTGGCTTTTCCAGACAAATTTCTCTAAAATCCGGCAGCAATTTGTTGAAAATCATAAGTTTGATAGGTAATTTCTGCACAATCAAAGTGTCTTAGGGGTTTTTCAGTGTGCTGAATCTAAATATGCAGTTAAAAAACCATTTGAAATAATACAAATTAAGATTTAACTTCAATTTTTCCGACCAAATTCCATCATTAGAATCTCCAAAAAATAACACTAAAAACAACTCCATAAAAATTTATAAAAAAATTAAAACTCGATTATAGTTCTCACTTGACTTTTGAATGACTCAAAAATCTTTCATAATGATAAAATTATTTCCACCATAAAAAATTCAAACATTCTAAGAATCTGATTTTTTTAATTTTATTTGCCGAATTCCAATTAAAATCTACAATCACGGCGAATTTGTAGCGTCAGTAAAAAAACGCCTACATGATTCGTTTTGAATGAGATTACCAGGTTTGCAACTAGCCACAGGTCACCATCTGTCTATTGGACTGCTATACAGCTTGGTGGCCCCTCGTGGGTGTCTTTTAAAAAATCTGGAATCTAAAGTGGGTGCTAGGAGCGAGGATTACGCCAATATCCACCCATCAGACCCATATGCCACGAACCGACCATCATACGTTCACGTCTTTTCATTTTATTTTTTATTTTTTTGAAGTAATGTGTGAATGTGCACATAATTTTTTTGGCAAAATACGTATTTTCATCCCACACCACTTCTTTTTGTAGCTTTTTCTTTCAGCCAGAGACACCTTAGCCGGGCAACATGAAATATTATTGTTTTATGTAAGTTGTTTTCTTCAAATTTTTTCCCTACTACGTGGGTCTTTTTTCAGGTGGTCATTTTATAGTTTTGATTGTTTGATTTATTTGTAGACGATTTTATTGAATTTTGATTATAACTATTACATTAAGCGTAGAATAATGAAAATTTTAAAATATTTTCTTTGATATTCCATACAATTTTTAAGATTTAAGTAAAATTTGTGTGGATAAATCACCTTAATAATTTAATTGGAACTTTTTCATGTGTGTTTTGATGATAGTTTGAAATTAGTGGATTCAAAATTATTGATGTGATTTATCTTAAAAAAATTATTTAAATCATGAATCATAAAAGTATTAATCTTATCTATTATATTAAAAACGTAGGAAATTGAAAATTTTCAAATATTTTTCTTTGGTAATAAAATTTCAAAATTTCAAATTATTTTATCATATATAATTACTCTAATGAAAATAAAAATTTCTTATTTTTAATCCAATTTTATAAAATTATAAATTTATTATCACTAAACTTCAGGTTTTTCTCCACTAATTTTGATCATTTAACACAAGAGACATTATTTAGATCAGAATTAGACAACTTCAACCTCAAAAGTTATTGGGTTTTCACGATTAATTTTACCATTTCGGATAAGCATAGATAACAAAAATGACTCAATGACCTCATGTGGATACCATAACTGACTTTTTATTAACCTTTACGTTGGGTAACCCATCTATCACCCGTTCAAACTTGTGCTGCGATAAAGCATTTTGTCGTTTCAAAGAGATTATTCACCACATATATTTGGATCACTAAATGTCAAACTAGTCGGTGGACACAACGTTTCTCCTTTGGAAGAGGTTTTGTCGTAACACTTCCTTTATGTTATGACACATGGATATATGATTATGATTGATTTCTTTGTTTTGAGTTTGGATTAAACAATTTTAAGAGATTTGTAATAATTTTTAAGTTGATTTGATGTTTATATTCATTTATTGTTAAATAAATAAATTTATTTAGATGATACTATAAACCTATGGGATTACAAAGGCTATAGAATAATATTAAACCTCGGCAATTTAAATCTTCATATTATAAATTTGAGCAATTAATATTAAAATCTAAGGGAATAATATTAAAATTCACAAGATTTATAAAACCAAGTTAATAATATTAAACCCAAGGGAATAACATTAAATCGAGGGCAATAAAATAATCCCAAGTTATATAAACTCTAAAATAAATATTGGAAGGCTGAACTAAACATGGATGACCATGGTTGATTTCCATATTGAGACAATCTTTGTCACTATGGGATACCAGACCATGTTTGACCACCATTGACTATGATTGATTTTCATACCAAGACAATCATTCTCATAGTCATACTTTGGGCCATGCTTGAACATGGTTGACGATGGTTGACACAATTTCATATTGGACCATAGTTACTGACCATAATTGAACATGATTAATCACATTTGTAAATATTATTGACCATAATTAACCATAATCATATATTAGCAGGGTCAAATATCTCTCTAGAAAAACGTACATGGTGTTCTCGATGATGCTATACAATCTAAAGAACCAAATTACATGCGCAAAAATTGTTGCAAGGGAAAGGGAAAGAGGGTGGTGCCAATACTAAAAATGGTAAAAACGTTAAAAACGACAAGGCAATCTTAGATTTTGTGGAAACAAATCATTTGGGTCAAGTCAAAATTTCTTTAACAGACAAAATAGGAAAGTGGATTTCGGTAAATGCAAAGCAATATGAGGGCATTTTAAGGCGCAAGCTTGCTCACCTTAAATGGGGACAAATTAGAAGAAAAGCAATCCAGAGAAAGAAAATAAAGAAGAGAAAAAAATAAAGAAGAATCAATCATTTACAATCCCACATCTACACCTCTTACTTGGTAATTAGATCTATATGTCCAAGAACTGATGAAGGCCAAGACAAGGCTAGATATTTTGGAAGCCAAACAATAGGAAAGGGACTACAAAATTTCAGAGATCACAGTTGCAAACTGATGTCTAATGGAAGGTAATAGAATTTTAAAAGAACATGTAACAATGTTACAACATGCTCTAGAGACTGGAAAACAAGAATGGCAAAGCATGAAGATAGTGTGGCAAAGCATGAAATAATTAATAACAACAAACATGGATGTGATAATTTCTAAACAAAATCGGGTAGATACACAAGTATCTCAACAAACAGACATTTCCAAAGAGAAGGCAAAAGGGAACAGTGGGAAAGATAGTCCAAAAGAAATCAAAGCTAGAGCTAAAGACGCTAATGATTACATAAGGATAGAGGAAGAATAAGATGCAAGTGCTCGTAGAGCATAGGAAATAGAACACAAAGAAAGATAGGATAGGAAAACAAACTTTATTATCAAGGGAATAACATATTTTGGGAAGAATGAAAGTACCCTCTATTTGACAAGATACTTTCTCAAAGAGAAACTACATTGGAAATTGAAAATTTGCCAAGCAAGGAGGGTTGGGAGGATATGTGAAGAGAGGCCTTGACCCATAAAAGTCACCATGACAAGTGTGCAATACAGACACCAACTTTTGGGGAAAGCAAAACTCTTGAAGGGCTCACACTTCTTCCTCGATGAAGATTTAACCAAAAAACAACAAGAGGAGAAAAGCGATGGAGTGGAGAAAATTAGAACAACAAGAAACGAAGGGAAAAGGTCATGTTTGTACAATGGTAAAGCCGTTATTTCAGTGTTTGGGCCTCCGGGAAAAACAAGGTAGCAATATGGCAGTAAAGCAAAAATAGAGAATTCAATAACATGAACAAAAACAACAAGAGAAGCATGGACGAAAAGGGTTTAATACTCAAATTTGAGTCCTATGGGCCAAACTACATAGTAGTCAAATCTTACCTAGGTCTATCTAAGTTTAGTTTGTTGGAATTGTAGAGGTTCTCCTTGGAGGAGGGGAATTGGGTTAGGGCCTATTCTGGAAGGTAGAGACATATTTTGTCTCACGAAAACTCATGAGCATGATAGTTGCAAAACTCCTGCGTTTGATGGTTATTTGAGGTTGGCAGTTTAAAACAAGTTAGAAAAAAATGACAAAGGGTATTTGGGGAATACAAGTTTTGTTGAATGAAAAAGAAGGTCATCACATTCAGTTAATTAAAGAAGATGCACATAGACAATATTTATGGTTGAAAATATCATAGAATGAGAACCACATAAGATTTACATCATGCTATTTTCTCCTCAAGTATAAAAAACTTACAAAAACAAGGGGCTTGACAGCAAGGGTTCATATGCAGCTTTAAAACAAGATATTTTTGTGTACTCTCAGTAGGGATAAGTTCTTTTAGTGAGGGATTTCAATTCCATAACAATAAACAATCAAGCTAGCATTCTTTGTTGCAAAGAGGATAACAACCTTATTTGACTCACTGAAGGGGAGAATCCCCAATGGGTGAGGTGTTTAGAAGATGACAAAGTTAGAAATCATGTTGGAGAGGAGTTTATTGCACTGTGTGGGGCTTTCAACTTAACTATTTGCAATGGTCTAGATATACGGAAAAGGTCTCGAAACTTCACTTGCAACACATACAATGCGGCAAGTGTAGTTGACTATATGATGTGTTCACAATGCTTGATAGAAAAGAGAGATGAAGTTAGTATTGGAGAGCATATTTGGGACTTCAAATCATAACATAACCCAATTTATATAAGGTTATCATGGTTAGAATAAAGACAACATAGGAGGAAAACCCAATGCTCTCGACAATCACTATCAAAGGGGAAAATTCTTCTAACACAAGAGAATTGTACCATATTCAAGGAAATGTTAGAGAGATTAATTTAGAAGGAGAAAATTCGTTTCAAATGATTCAACAATCATGAGTTAACAAATATAATTCAAAGTGCACTTGAGAAGTGCAAAAGAGAAAAAAATAGGAAATCATAATCAAATTGCTTTCTTCTAAATGTTTGGCTTGATGAGGAATGAAAAGTGGCAAGGAGAACCTTGAAAAAGAAATGAAATGAGAAGATGAATGTAAATTTATATCAGCGGATACTAAGATGGAAAAGAGATGAGTTCATGCAAACAAGGAGAGAAGTGTTAATCTATTTAAGTAAGAATAATCTAAAGCTTTTCTGGAAGGAACTGCAACCAAGGGAGAAGAAAATTGAAAATAATATTACAACCAATCAATTTTTTGAATATGTAAGGAAACTCTATGAGAAATAATATGAGGCGGAGCCCTAGCCTCTGATCAATACAAATTCAAAGCTTTTCACATTACAGAAGGTGGAGAATGGAATTAAGAAACTGAAAACAGGAAAGGCAAAGGACTTGGTTAAACTTCAAGTAGAGTATCTAATATGGGGAATGAATGCTCTTGCACCACCCATCATGAAAATATTCAACAACATCATCCAGCAAGGATTTCCAGGAGACTAGACAACTAGCCTAACAATGCCCCTTTCTAAAAGTCAAGACCTTAATAATCCATCCAACTATAGAACAATTATGATCAATCCTTTCTTTGCAAGGCTTTTCGACAACATGGTAGAAGACAAGATTAGTAAGTGGGCATAAGTAAAAGAAAAGAGGGCAAGAGGAAAAGCAGGTTTTAGGCCAAAACATACTACAGTGGATCATGGTATCACTTTGAGACACATTGTTGAAAATGTTTCGGGGTGCAAAGAAGAAGTATTTTGCTACTTTGTTGACTTCAAAAATTTGTTTGACATAGTCCCTAGGGATAAGTTGTGGTGTAGAATGGAAGAACTTGAAATTCCTGTGTATTATAGAGTCATTTTCCATAGACTTTATGAAGAAGTGAAAGTAAAAGTTAGAACCTCAACAGGTATTTCAAAAAGCTTTAGAAGTGACATTGGAGTCAAGCAAGGCTTCCCTCCATCCACTACTATTTTTGATCTATATATTGTTAAATTGGAAGAGTGGTTAAATCTGCAAGGTGGAGATGGTGTTTGGTTGGGGGGGTTTGTGACAAAGCTTATTTTATATGTTGATGATTTTGTATTGATTTCTAAATTGGCCCATGGATTGCAAATGCACTTATATTCCCTTAAGCATTTTTGTAGCATAGTGGGGATGCAAGTCAATACTAGAAATACCAAAATAATGATTTTCTCTAATAAAAGGAAGCAAAGCCAACATACTTTCTTCTTTGAAGATAAAATTCTTGAAGAATTAAATGAGTACAAGTACGTTGGGATTGATTTCAACAACAAATTCAATTAGGAGGACTGTAGAAAGAAGATAATTTTAGTAGGGTGGAAAGCATTATATGCTCTTCAAAACAGATGTAAGAGGTAGAGTTATGGAATTGGAAAATGATTAAAGTGCTTTTTGTATTCCTAGTTTGTCCAACGATGCTATATACGTGTGAATTGTGGGCTAGCAGCACTCTTGTCTGAAAATAGAAACAAATTGAGAAAATCCAAAAATGCTTGATCATGATCAAGTTCAAAATAAAAAGTTTAGTACCTTATGTGATAATGTTGATTGGAATAGGAGCAACTCCCATTGAAGCAATTGCTATGGTACAACTCATAAGATATCTAAAAAAAATTGAGCGAATGAGAGTAGGTAGATGGCCTATGTTATCTTCAATGAAGGCATGATTAAAAGAAAGAAAACATGGATGAAACAAAACTACACTTGAATGCAAAAATGGATTATGCCAATATCCACACATTAGACCCATATGGCACGAACCGACCATCACACATTCACGTGTTTCCAATTTTTTTTTGAGGTGGTATGTGAATGTTCAGATATTTTTTTTTTGGAAAATAGTTCTTTTCATCCAACACAACTTCTTTCAGCTTTTTGTTTCAGCCAAAAACAACATGGCCGAGTAAAATGAAATATTATTATTTTGTCTCCCATGTTTTTTTCAAATTTTTCGTCACTATGTGGGTCCTTTTTCAATTGGTCATTTTATAGTTTCAATTGTTTGATTTATTGGCAGATGATCTTATTGAGTTTTCATATTATCTATTACATTAAGCGTAGAAAAATGAAAATTTTCAAATATTTTCTTTTGATATCAGTAAAATTTACAAATTCCAAAATTTTATTTTATACTGTGTATTTATTTTAATGAAAATAAGAATTTTAAAATTTGTTAGTAAATTTTATAAAATTATAAATTTATATCACTAAATTTTTTTTCACTAATTTTGATCAATTATCACTAGAGCCATTATTACACCTTCCCGTAGGAATTGTATATTATGTTCGTTAGCCATTGAATAGCTATTAGTTGATGGTTCACTATCCCTTTTTCCAAAATCTTAACTAAAGTTTTAATAAAAAAAATTAATTTAAATTTTAAATATCATTTATCTGAATGGGTATTGGCTAAACAACTTTGAGCTCTTATTGTAGCGTTTTTTTGGATGCAAATGATCTATGACTTTAACCAAAGTTTCATCTGCCCTTTTAAATGTATGACTTTAACGAAAGTTTTCTCTGTCCTTCGAAATGTACGCCTTTAACTAAAGTTTTCTCTGCCCTTTTAAATTATGTACGCCTTTAACGAAAGTCTCTTCTTCCATTTTGAATTATATCTCTTTAAACAAAGTTTAAACTATAATCATACTGTCTTCTGTATTAATTCATATTTAAGCAAAGAAACTATAAGCCCAAGTTTAATGTTAATGTTAAATAGTATCCCACAGCTGTTATTGCATGTGCGCCATCTTGCATGGTGCATTTTTTCCAGTTTCCATCATTTACCGTGGTTTTATGTTAGCCATGTTTCCTCGACCCTTTCCGTCTCTTTCCGCTGACTAGGCCTTCCCCTTCCCTTACCCTCTTGCTATGGATTGCTATGATGTTAGCATTCTTGACCTCGTCCTTCTCTCCTCCCCCTATTGCTATGGATTGCTATAATGTTACCATTCTCCAGTTTGTGGTGGATAATCCTCAATGCAATGCATTTTGGTACAATTTTGGTGTAGATTTGAATTGCATGGATAATATTTTTTTAGTCAATTGCTTTGACATACAATTGTTTTTACATACAGTCAATTGTTTCAACATATAATTGTTTTTATATGCAATCGTCTCGATGCAAGTTTTTACATACAGTCAATTGTTTCAACATATAATTGTTTTTATATGCAATCGTCTCGATGCAATTTCATATTTCTGATTCAAATTCAGAAACTTGCAAAAGAAACCAACAAAATGGTATTACAGCTTCAACAACACTCATGAAATCAATTACAAGTAGGTATGCATGCAAAGAAACAAACAAAATGGTATTATGGCTTCAATAACATTCGTGAAGTCAATTACAAGTAGGTATGCATGGATAATTCTTTTTGCATAGGCATGTAGTTTATTCCCTTGTATTGTTGTAACTTATTTTAACAATTATAATGCAAGGCTTATATTTTAAGATAAGAGCGTTACTTGATAGCAAATACCAAATCACTGCTGCAAGCAAGCATAGCTAAAAAAGCTAAAAAAAAATGCTTAAGTCAAAAACTACAAGGTAACATTGTCTATATCAAGAGATTCTATAATGATCTATAACCAAATATCAAAATTTTTCCCTTATATTCAAATTTAATCATTTAATATAAAAAAAAATTCATTCTTTATTATTACTTGTTATAGACTGTAGAAACTCTTGTTATTAACTGCATATTTTTTAGTCACGAAACTAAACTCCTGTTATTGCTTGCAGATAGTTTAGACATGAAATGCCTGACTTAGGATTGCCTTCAACTAAATTTTCCAATTCATTTTATTTATTTGTTGTTATCGATTACAAAATGAAAAAAGTAAAGTTCAAAAGTAAAGTTCAAATAGGACTGAAAGAGAAGCAGCATGTCATGATACATATGAGACCAAATATATTGTAGGTAAGTCATTTAGAAATTGGCATTCAAACTTCTGGGTACAACGGATATACAGGAAGAATCTCAATTTTAGGGTATAAAATGTCATCACTAAAACTGAGTAAGAATTTTTTTTGGGAGTAAATGCCAATCGGTCAAGTAGCAAAGTAAAAGCAAATATGAATTAATTTTTTTTTTTGAGTAAATGCCAATTGGTCAAGAAGCAAAGTAAAAACAAATATAAAAACAAATATGAATTTTTAGTGGTAAGTGTAATAATATCTGATATTATATGTAATGGAAAGGGAAAGCCAATCCTTCCACACTTGAACAAAGGCACTAAAAGGGGGAATTATATCTAGCTTTTTGACTGGATTTTTGGCAGTGGGTGGCTGGATGACTTGCTGGCTGGGATGTCTTTGCGAGCAACTGGTAAAGAAAATTATAGAGAGAAACTAGTAAACAAAATTATAGAAGAACCACTTGAGAAGAGTCACAAATCTTCTTGCAATGTTGTGAGACAAACAAAATGAGAACGGAACCCCACAACTGACCATGTTGTGCATGCAAAAGGGCCTCCTTCCTTTTCTAGACACCTCTAGAAGATTCTTCATTTCAAATGCAATTGCATGAGTTCCAAATAAACATGCAACAAGATGAAAAAGCGTGAATAAGAAAACTAGTGGAAATCATTGATTGAAGTGACCCAATTGTCAAAAATAATCTCACAACGACATGCAAGGCCAAGGTATTTCATCCATCATTTTCATGGTCATTGGAAAATATATAATGAAGACATATAAGTAGGGAAACACCTGTTGGCATTATGTTTCTGGTATGGTTATAGGTTACAGATGTTGCACTTGATGGCAACACCCATGGCAAGGGCTCTCAATATGATGAAAATTAAGAAGTACGCAGGAGAACAGTTCAGAAGATGTGTACCCGCAGGTACGCTGTGCAGGGACCGCATCCAGACACACAGGTTACCCATTCATGAGGTGCGTACCCCCAGTGCATACACTTCAAGGCAGTAAAGCGCGCACACGTGGGGTTCCTTATGTTTAACCCTTGGTATTTAGCTGACAGTATTGTGTTATCATGGTTTTGGCTCGTGGTATTGTTTTATTTTATTATTATTATTGAGCCCCATGATCCTTGATTTGAGGAAGAGCTTGCCTATATAAAGCAAAAGAGATCATTTGGCTTAGCATGCTTTTGGGTTGAATATCTTAAAATCTGAAATATTTGGGTTATTGTTTCAAAAAGCTTGATCTATATGAAAGTGAAGTGGAAGACGAATCTGTAAAGGGTGATCTCCCGAGCGCTTGATCAGATCTGGGCATCTATCTAACTGTAGCACACTGGTGATCTGTAAATTCAGCCCTAATCTGATGTACACAGGTGTTTAACGGTGCCTCTGCGTAGGTACGTAGAGCAGAAGAAGGATAAGTGCGTGGGTACACAAGGGCGACAAAGGCGCAGTGCGTGGGTACGCTAAGGCGACGAAGGAGCAGTGCGTAGGTACGCAGAGCGACGATGGTTCAGGTGTGTACGCACAGAAATAGTACGTGGTGCGATAGTGTCTTTGGGTGCGTTCCTTCAGTGAAGTACGCGGCGCGATAGTGTATTTGGGTGCGTACTGTACGCAGCGCAGTAGAAGAAGCAGTGTGTGGTCACGCAGTGCAGCAGAAGGAGCTCTGCGGGTATACGCAGAGAAGCAAAGGGTGAAGTTCGTAGCGACGTAGGCCAGTAAAAGGAAAACTGCGTATCTGACTTAAGATCTTCTGTTGACTGAATTTTTCTGTTGATAAGGTGTTCTGGGTTCAGTTCTGTTATTTTTATCTGGTTACTGCAGCTGACTGTAATTTATATGTACTTGATGATCATTTGATGTATATGGATCCAGTTTGAAAATTTATGAAAAGTGGTCCTTGTAAAGAAGTAGGGGGTTGTAGCTCCCTTCCAGGTGAGACTGGAAAACGAGAGAGAGTTGTAGCTCTCTGCAGGTTGCAGCCTGCGTACTGGTAAAGGACTGCACCAGTACAAGACCATTGTAAAAGGAGTTTCTAATTTGAAAGAAGATAGAGACATATTGCAGCAGGTGGTTTTCACCCACATTGGGTTTCCACCTTATATCTGGTGTTCTTTGATGTGACTGTCTGTTTTTCTTGTTCACGCTCATTATTTTATAGTACTGATATGCAAAAATAATTCAAAGTGAAAATAAGGAAGATTTGGTAAAAGGACTAGATAATACCGATTTACCCCCCCTCTCAGTATTATTTTCAACATGCTGCAATAGCCTCTGAGCAACTAGATCATTGTCTTGTTGACCACCTTTGTCTAACCATCTATTTGTTGATGAAATGTTGTGCTCTTTTTCAACCTGGTGTCCATCAAATCCCACAGATTTGACCAAAACTTCCCAACAAATCGAGAATCTCGATCAGATACAATAGAAGTGGGTAAACCAAAATGAACCCATACATTCTGAAAGAACAACTTTGTTGTTTGTTCAGTTGTAACCTTCTTGTTACAAGGTATCAAAATACACATTTTACTGAACCTATCCACAACAACATACAAATAATCATGACCTTTTCTAGATTTTGGCAATCCCCAAACAAATTCCATGGAAACACTTTCCCAAGGACGAGAAGGAATTGGAAGTGGAGTGTAAAAGCCTAATTTTCTATTACGGGCCTTGCTTGTAGCACACATAGTACACCCTTTGATATATCTAGAAACTGTCTCAAGCATTATGGGCCAATAACAGAACCTCTGCAATTGTGCAACTGTTTTACTTACACTAAAATGACCTGATATTAGAGAAGTATGTGATTCTCGAATTATGTTAACTCTTTCAGTTTGTGGAATGAATAACTTTCCCAAATGATATAAGAGTTGGTCCTTTACATAATAATCCAATTCTTCTGCTTGTTTTCCATGAATTAAAGTTGCATATACATCTTTAAAATCTACATCTTGAGCATATTGTTCAATGTAACTTTCATGCATTACTGAGTTATGCTCAAGTATAGTAGATGCATTTATGATCGGTCTTGATAACATGTCTTCAATCTTATTGTGTATGCTCTTCTTATATCTGATGATAAGATGAAATTGTTGTAGAAAACCAATCCACCTATAATGTCTTGATTGCTGCAATTTAGTTTGTGAGTGAAAATATTGAAGTGGTTGATGATCTGTATGTATGATTGTTTCCTTACCCATTCAGTAATGTTTCCACTTGTTCACACTTTGTACTAATGCATACAATTCTTTATCATATGTGGGATAATTAACTACTGTAGAAGTAAATGTCTCAGAATGATAACATATGGGTTTACTGTGTTGCATCAACACTACTCCCATGGCATAGTCACTGGCATCTATCTCAATCTCAAATGGATGTTGAAGATCTGGTAATGCTAGTATTGGTGTTGTACTAATTTTCTCTTTTAAGGTGTTGAAGGCTTTTTGCTATTTGCCTCCCCACTTAAACACCTGTTTCAATCCTGTTAAATAATGTAATGGAGCTGCAATCAAAGAAAAGTTAGCAATAAACTTTCTCCAGTATTGTGCTGCCCCTAGGAAACTCCTAACCTCTATAGAAGATTTGGGTTTAGCCCAGTTCACAATGACTTCAACATTAGAGGGATCTATCTTCAATTCACCACCCCCTACAATATGACCCAAATAATTTAAAGATGTTTTGCCATACTCACATTTTGATAGTTTTACATATAGATTTTCTCTTTTCAAAGCATCTAAAGTCTACTTTACATGCTTTACATGGTCTTCCCATGTCTTACTAAAAACAAGAATGTCATATAAATAAACAATTACAAAATCATCAATAAAATGTTTGAGTACATCATTCATAAGTCTCATAAACATAGCAGGAGCATTAGCTAAGCCAAAAGGCATAACCAACCATTCATAAAGTCCTTGCTTTGTCTTGAAAGTAGCCTTCCATGCATCTTGTTCTACAACTCTGACCCGATGATAGCCACTTCACAAGTCTAACTTAGAAAAGTAAATTGCTTCTTTCAATTAATCTAATAGATCATCAATACGAAGAAGAGGATAACAATTCTTGATCGTTATTTTATTTAATGCTCTATAATCAATACACATTCTCCACAATCCATTTTTCTTTCTCACCAGCACGATTGGAGATCCACATGGTGATGTGCTTGGTCTTTTAAACCCTTTATCAAGTAACTCCTGTACATGCTTCTTTATCTCTGCATTCTCTAAAGTTGATAACATGTACATTCCAATGTTTGGTAATGGAGCATATTGATGCAAACAAATATCATGTACTATTTCTTGCTTGGGTGGCAGACCTTTTGGTTCTTGAGATAGAACATCATACTCTGAAACAAATTTAACTAAATCAACTTTCTATTTAGAATCACAACCTTCAAATGCATTGGATTTTTCAGGATCCTTTGCCTTTACAACCATTATTAAAAACATTTTACTTGAATTCACAATTCTTTTCATCTGTCCCGAGTTAATGAGGGAATAGTTATTTTTGAGTTTATGAGCTCTTACAATATATTCTATTCCATATTTAGTGAGTTGATACTTATTTTCAGCTCTATAGAAAATAGCTTTCCTATTATACAAGTATGGACTTGCCAAAACAATACCACATATATCCAATGGAACCATATCTAACTCTACCTCATCTACAGATGTTGATCCAATAGCAAACCTAAGTTTACATTGTCTCGTTACTTGTAGCTTTGTTTTATCACACACCCAAACTAATGGATATGGGTTCTCAAGAGGTTTTGTTTGTAATCCCAACTTCTTTACAATTGTTTTAGAAATCAAATTTACTTGTGATCCACTATCAAATAAAGTATCAATATTATTATGCTTGGAAATTGCTCTAATATGAAAAAGGGTCGTTTCTTTCTCTCTCATTACTTTCATTATTAACAGGTTGTGCATAATTACTTGTGGATGATTTAGAATCTTTACCTCTAATACCTATGGCTGTAACTGTTGTTTCATCACCTGAATATGATCCCAAGTCTTGCTGGATAGTTGCAACATTCTTCTTCTCCTTTCCACCAAACTTCTTGGGTTTCAGTTCTGGATGCATAGAACAACAGTGTTCCTCATTGTGTCCTTCTTTCTTGCAATGAGTGCATGAAGGTTTATCCTTCTTTACAGTGTTTTCTTTCCTCTCCTTCCATTTCAGTTTCTTCTTTTCCTTGGTCTTTCTTATAGAATATTTAGATTTTCCCCCGACCTCTAGGTTTACATTCTTACCTCTAGCTTCTAGATGTGTTACTTGAACTGATACATAATCTAAGCTAGTGGGATTAAACATGAGTATAGTATGCTTTAAATAACCATGCAGACCACCTATATGATTTAATAAAGTCTCAGGTGAGTCTAATGATATTCCTAGAGTTAAAGCTCTTTTCCTGAATTCCTGAGTATAACTTTGTACACTCTGACCCTCCAATTGGTGAAGAGTTTTCCAACTCATCATTGCCTGCTGCATGTAAGCTAAAGGATAGAATTTCTTTTTGATAGCAGAAACAAAGTCTTTCCAAGTAGAAAGGATTTTACCATGTTTTTTTAGATCAACTTATGTCTTTCCTTCCCACCATACTAGTGCAGTTCCTCCAAGTCAAAGGCTAGCTAACTGAATCTTTCTCCTTTCTGAATCAATGTTCTACACCCTACAATATACATCAATCCATCTTATCCAATTATCTAGCTTATCTGCATTTAGTTCTCCATCATAAATTGGCAAATCAAACTTCACACCTAATTTAATCAAATAAGTTTTCTTCTTTTTCTTTTCAGGGCTAGTTTTATGTGAAGAAGATGATGAGGATGATGAAGGTGATGCTAGAGGAGTTGGTGGAGGAGGCATTTATCCTTTTCCTTTGCCTTCTGGAGAGGAAAATAGAAAAGGTTTCTCTACTCCTTTATCTAATTTAGGTGTTGAGGGGCTTTCACCTCAACCCTTCTTAAATTCTAGATACATCTCTTCCACCATGGCTTGGAGCGCCTTAAAACCTTCCATAAATTGAGATTCTGGTCCCAATGGAGTTTCTTCTGCCATTATCCTCTGAGAATAGACTCTTCCAATCTCTGGATTAGCCTCAACAAGTTCTCCTTCTCCTAATCTGAGTTTTAATCTAGTTAGCATTCAAAATCCAAAACAATCTTGTGTAACCTTAACAAAACCAAAAGCTCTGATACCACTTGATCTAAAAATGAGATATTAAATCAATATAAAGGTATTACAAACTCATGCGGAGGAATTCCTATATTACTTAGTGCAATGGATCGAAAAGATTGTGAATAATATAGATATTGAGTAGTTAGAAAACATAACAGTCACACACATTAACACATCAAAATAATCAAGGAGTTCACCAGAATTCCTGGCTAGGTCTCCTGGTCCAGCTTTTAGTGTTAACATATATATTATGTCTTCAAGAGAGATTATTACAAGTGTGAGCTCAAACCGAGTCTCAACACAATAGTGAGAAAACAACAGTGATTTACTTAAAATCCTCAAGTCTACAAGAGTACAAAAACTCTCCCTCTTGCTCTCTATCTTCTACTTTCTCTCTGTCTTTGCCATTGAATGGATTTTAAGCTTATCGGTTCTTGTTTGTTTTTCTCCCCTTTTGGGCTCTCTGACTCCCAGTTGCTCTTCGTTCAAATCCCTTTTTAAGCATTAAACAGTCATTGTAGAGTGCCATCAGGTATGGTGGCCACCTGTTTTTAAATGGAAAGGACCACTGGCATGGTTGAAATCCTCGAGAACACGTTTCTCTGTTTACACAGAGAAATACACTAAAAACACTAAAAAATCCAACAAAACGCTTTCTATCAGACTTCAAATAATATAGAATCCGCCCTATAATCCTATCGGGTCCACCTTTGGTTGCTATCACAAGCCCACCATTGATCTGTGTGATCTCCGATCCAACAAATAATATTCATTTCGGGTGGCTTATATGCACGGAGATTACTCGCCTGAAAAGGCAGTTTTCTCTCTCTTGCGCAAAGCCACGTGTCAGCCGGTGTATGGGATCGGGTGAAGCCTGTCCAATACCATTTACCACCTGAGGCCCGCCCGAAATCCCGCTTACCATAGAACTCAAATAATATAGAGCTGCATTTATAGACCTTTCGTGTCCGGTTTTATTGCTTTGGGTGCATTTCCTTTGTATATTCAGTTTTATAACGGAAATGCGTAAATACATACAGAAACCCGACAAATCCCTTTTTATTGGAACTCAAAATTTATCAAGCCGCATCTATAAACCCTGTCGGGTTCGGCTTATCGCAAGTCGCATGTTGTGTCGGCCCCGCTCCTTTGTATCACTATGATGCGATATTGTGATGCGATATATCGCAATCGCATATCGCATGGTATTTGGGCCTCTAGTAAGTCTTCCCTTGTGTTTTAGCAATGCGATATTGTGAGTTAATCTGGGCTGTTGATCTGTGCACTCAATCAATGGTCTTCATTAAATCGTGCTGATCGTTATCGTGGTTTCCATAGGGATGCCTCCGATGTACTCCGCTGACTTCTCCCAATTGCGATATTCCGATTAGATCTGGACTGTTGATCGGTTCGATCCGACAGCTCCCTTGCAGTGTGGCTTCCACCTTCGCTTAGCTCTGTTTTCTGCCATTCTTTCATTGTTTTCCGTTCCGATAGTGTCTTTGATAGTTAAGATATATGAAGACTTAGAGGTTTTAGGATCCATTTAGGATCACATAACTTCTAATTCACAATCCAACTCTGTCCTTTGTAGGCTTATAGTACTATCATGTAGTTTTTGCTTCATTTTTGCATAAAAATTCATTAGGTAAGTTGTCATTGCTTCACCCTCTATATCCTTTGACAATTGGTTCATTTTGTTTTTCCATTATTTTAAATTCTTTGTGTAGGGATGACCGCTTCCAACTCCATATACCATACCACTCTATCCACTTTCACATAAAATGATCAAATTAATGAAAATAAGTTGTTTCTCCTCATGTAAAGGTTCATTTTTATCCGTAAAAAATATTTTCAACACCACTTGTTATCCTTCCTTTCTATCTACCATATATGTGTAATTCATATTCTATTTTATACATAAGTCTCTTGGAACCATTTGTTTCTCTATAATTTGGTTGGTTACTATCTAAATTATTGTTTTCATATTCTTCACCTCTTTCCTGTAAGGATGATAAAAACTAATACTTGTTCCTCCAATTTTTTATGCCTTTCGTTATAACCTAGTAATACGTATAATATCCCTATGATTTCATCAAAATAATGCACTTTCTCCTTGACTGGTTTTATTTCGTCCCTACTTTCACTGCCAGATATCTCTTTACAATTTTTTTGAGGCCCATAGTTGTCCTTCCCAACTCATCATCTTATCAATACATTATTTAAAATTTATCTCAACCTCACGGGTAGCTATAACAAATGGCCATTCACTAGTATCTTCTAGTCACTTTCCAATTCCATATACGTATAATAAGTTGTTCCAAATGAATGACCTGCTCCCCTGGCCATCATTGCTTTATTACTACTGTCATCAAAAACTTGTAATAAAGCATGATACTCTTTTTTTAAAGGTCAAATGACTTTTTTTACTGTAAGGGGGACCCAGTTAGTCATTAGGTTGGTTTTATCTTATTCTTTTTTTTTTTTTTTTTTTTCTTTTTTTTTTTTTTTTTTTTTTTTTTTTTTTTTTTTCTTTTTTTTTTTTTTTTTTTTTTTTAGTTTCGTTACACTTTCACGATAAATATTTCAAAAAATCTTATTGACACACAAATTCATCCCTCTTTTCAGAATACAACTGTTATAAGCATTTTGGAAGTTGTACAGTTTGTGATTCTCTCTTAGTGAAGTACGAGTGGGTATACAAGTATTATAATATATGAAATTTTTTCCAGGAGAAATTAGGCTAAATATTTTTAGGAACTTGTTGAGAACCATCGAAAGAAGAATTGGGGTTTTAGTTGGCATGTTTGTTTGTTTGTTTGATTTTAAGTGTTTTTTTTTTTTTTTAATTAGAAAATTTGAATCTTGGTCACTTGGAATTTTTGCCCCATGGATATTATGTTTTCACTCTTTATTTTGTGTGTGGATACAACCCCTTTGCAAGTTCATAGTTCTTCTATGTTCCATGCACCACCCTCATACAAAATTAGTTTTTCCTGTGTACATATTCACACTAACTCTGGGTTGCAATAATAGGCTCCCCTTCCTCCAATATTCATCAATGTAAAATAGTCTCCATAATGCTCCAACAAGCTCAACAACCATAGGCCCTCAATTTTCATTTCCTATTCAAAATATCCAATATTAATAAACATACAATTTTTCCTGAATATGATCAATTCTTGACAAATTTGATCAATTGAATTAGAAGTATGATGCAAGGACTATCATTCCTCTACAGTTCCATCTGAAATTCTAATTTGTATGCACTCATTCGCCAACCATTCTTGCAAGAACATTATTTTGAATCATCATAAATTATTTATGTTGTCAGTGGTTATTGTATCTGCACACCAGAAAAGGGGTTTGTAATGATATAGAATTTGACTTTAATTAGGTATCAAAATCCATCTGGGATTCATGATAGTTGAAAAATGTATTTTACAAATTAAACAATTATTCTTGACCCATGGTTGATACCAGGGACTAAGAATGGTCTATTTGGTATATATGGCCATCCATATCCTAGTGAGGTCTTTAATAGGGTTCGATTTATTCAGTGATTATCATAGAACTTTGGGTTACTGTTCTAATGGAAAATTATTCAGAAATGCAAGGATGATGTATGCTCATATTTTGTAGCATTTTGAATTTTTGTTCCTCAATTGTATGAGAATTACCATCATCAAATTGATAGCCTGGATGGGTCTACATGTGTTCACTGGTTTGGAAGAGGATTTGAGTATCCAATAAGTGGTATCATAGTTTGGATCCATTTGAGGAGTTTTTCATTTTAATGAAAGTTTAATTTACCCCCTAGTGAACTTCAACTTGGTTGGGTCATTACATGAATATTTTAAAGCTAACATGGGGTCAGCTTGAGGATGCTACTTAATTATTAGTATCTTTGGTAATCAATGGGACAATGAGAATACTTTCCAATGCCATCTTGAAGAATATCAATGCAACGATACATATAAGTATTGATTTCCAAATGTTAATTTATTTATGAGTAATAGTAACATTTTGAAATTAAGAACTCTTGGGAATAAAATAAATACTCCATGATAAATACTATAGAATATATGTTTTCAAGTTGATTGATTTTAAAGAACACAAGTTGTATGCCAAAAGTAAGTTTGATATTTATCAAAAGAAAATCCAATATTAATAACTAGTCCTCTTGTATATAGGAACAATGGCATCGAATAACCCCTCCAATGACCTCTTGCAAGGCCTCTATATAGGAGGGGCAGTGTCAAGTTCTAACAAAGCATATTAGATGCTATTATGAGGGGTCTCTTGGGTATGCTATAGGTACACATTTGATTGCTAGCAAACATGTTTAGCTCTATGCTACAAATTTAATGTCTAACATGTGAATAATATTCTTTAACACATGTTTAATTTGAAAAAATATTGTTGTTAACAAGTGCAAGAGGTTATCTAGACATTGGTTGTAATGATTTGGACCCATGCATGCATTTAGTGTCTCATTTGAGTACACCGCCTTCAAGAACTAACTCGCTGTCTGATAGAGTTATTTCAAGTAAAATTTGCACATAAATATTGAAGTGAGATGTTTAATGCATGATATTTTATTGCATGTGTCTCATACTTGTGATTGAAAATTTGATGTTTTGTACACGCTGGCAGGGCTTCCCTCATGAATAAATACAATTTGAGGGGTATTATGTGTGTGGTACAAATACACATTTGATTGCTTGTTAACGTGTTCAAGTATATGATATGTTAACACATGAATACTTTCTTTGTTCACACGTATTTAATGTGAAAAAATATCATCATCAACAGGTGAATCAACTGAGCGTTAGGTTGGTCGTACTGATTCCGAGCCACCAGTCCAGGAGTGTTTAGGTGAAAGCTAGACATAAATATTGTTCAAGACATGTTTAATGCTAAAAGTCATCATATGTCTCATGTAGTTATACATGATTGTCAATTTGATGTTTTTTACATGGCATAATAACCTTGATTTTGTTTCCTCAAAAGGGGACAATCATCCTTTGACATACACCTCAAAGAAGGAGAAAGTTTTTCCATAAGGTAATTTTAAATGTAAACATTCTTCAAATACAAATTGTTCTAGTGAATTTTATTTACATGTATATAATATTTGAACATTTAACATGTTACAGGTTTTGATTTCCCTCTTGCCAGACCTCATCATGGCTAGATAGTTTGTAGGGCGCAACAAGATGCACGCAATCCAAACTATGAACCTCTTTACCCCCATCTAAGAGATGTTCCTAAGGATATTTCTTGCGAAGACAACATCTTCAATCTTACTATTGATGGGATGAGGGAGAATTCCATGAGATTGCATAACGAGTTAGAAAATAGCAATCTCTATAGCCCTATTTGATATTGTCTCCAAATAGTTTTACACGGTTTGGAGAGTCTCGCAGAGGCGTATTGTGGGGTTGGTCATCAACCAAGGTTTTTGTTTTGACATGATACATAGGAGGATATCATTAGTTATTGGTAGACACTCCTATAGTGAAGTGAAAATTAGGGTTAATAAATAGATAGACTTGTCGTTATTTTACTTGCAACTCGAATACAAAAAAATGTCGGGAGGTTATAAGATCTAATGACCCTAATATTGCACCATTTATTTATCAGAAGTTCTTGTATGCATATGAGAAGTTCCCCAATAATGATGAGGTGCCACAATATTTTGCAAGGATGTTGAATGTGGAGTTTCAAGAGCACATGGATCCCAATTATATAGATAGAAGATCCAAATTCTATGGATTTGGGAAAGTTCATACATATGAATGACCTGATGCTATGTGATATGTTGGATTTAGAGCTCCAACACCTTGTTTTACACCTTAAATACCTATAATGGTTTCACTTCAAGATGAGATTGTTGTTCATATAGCACAACAACTTAGGAAAGGGACAAGATTTGGGCGCTTCTTTAGGATTCTTTGCAAGGGGTGGCATTTGGATTAAGGAATAAACAAAATTCAGAGAGTGAGGAAGAAATTACGCCATTTGTTACTTTTCTGGATGAGGCATTTGGAGATATGGATCAATTGGATCTTGAGCGATATGCATAATCTTGTATAGATAATTTTGAATGATTCATGGATCATGACATTAAGCGGGTGTTGTAGCAGCTACAACACCCTCCAAAATTTTGCTTTAGCTTTGTTTTGGAGACTTCCTACCAACCTTTCACAACAACATGTCTTGCTTCGTCAAGTACACAAGCTTTACTGATTTTCTTGCAAAAACACAACCTGTCTATCCAAGCTTGATGCATTTCCCTCACAGACTATTTCTCTAGACTTGGTCTAGCTACAGGATGGACAACTCCCTCAAGAAATTTTGCAATTCTGAAGGGCAACCAACCTTCCCTCCAGTAATTGTACAATTCAATTTGACAGCCTGTTGGGCTCTAGAATTGAGGAATTTTTCTAGTTAAGCTTCATCAAGAAAATTGCGTAATTCCTCCTAGTAGGGCTACTCAACCCAAGAATTGGGAAATCTTGAGTAAGAATCAACTTCTCTAACTAGAAATTGTGCAAATATAATGGGAAGTCAACCCAGCTCCTTTCTAGAAATGCGCATTTTCTCCCAGCAGTTGAGTAGGCTCTTGCATGTGCAATTGGTTTGACCAATTCCATCCGGGACTAAGGAAAATTGACTTGCATGTATGGGCTTATTTTTCTTAGAATAGAAAAAGCAACATGAAAAAAGCATCCCTAGGTTTTAGAGAGTTATTTTTAACAGTTGGAGGTTACATGTATAGATTGTTTTAGAATCTTTCCTCCAAGTGTCGCTTTTTCCTAGATTTGTGGAATGCACTTCATAAGCTTCAAAATTATTTATTTGACACTTCAGAGCTCATTTCTTCACATCAATCTTGGAGCTCTAACATCCCACATCACATATAGTACTCTTTGACAAATCCAACTCAGCTATTCACGGGTAAGTGGTCTCAACTTGTCTTTTGCAGCGTTTCTGTCGCTTTTTGTGTTTTCACTTGTGTGAGTGTTGTTTTCTTGATTCCTTTGAATGCTTGATGTCGTTTACATGCATACGATCTTGTACTAGCATTGTTTTAGTTTTCGTTACTATCTCACTGCTGTCACATGTATGAAATTGTTTTGCATGAACATTCGCCGATTCGGCGACTTGCTTCACCCACATGCATGTTGTTCCATTTTCTGAATATTTCATTCACTGTTTGCATGCATGATCATTTTCTTCTAGTTACACTTAGCGTCTCCATGCATTCATTTTCATATTTGCTTTTAGTTGCACATCGATGGGTCTGGGCAGCGTTGGCCCGGACTCTACCTCACTATGAAAACATTACGCAATCCTGAGAGGGAAGAATCTATCTTCCTCTCAGGAAATGCGCATTTCGTCCCAAAAACTATTACCCAGGTTTTCTTTGTGTAATTCTAAGGGATAGTGACTACTGGCCCAGAAAATTGTGAAATGCAGTTACTAAGCCTGCAGCGATTTCCAGCTGAAATTGCGAATTGCGCAATTCCAAAAGTCAACAGTCAACTTAGATTGCGCATTGCATAATTCCAATAGCCAGTCATGCCTCCTAGATAGCCCAGACTTCCTTTTGTGCATTTTTGGCAGCCAATCACTAGCCTCCTAGAAGAAATTTCATAATCCTTGCTAATCTTTACCAAGGTATGTGTTATGTCGTTCTTCCAATTTGCTCTTGTTTTCGCTGAAAAATTTCTTTCCATGCATGTCGCTTTGTCTCCAGATCTAGCAGATGTTCGTCTACCTCTTAATAGTTCAGGATCAATGGCCTCCAAGAGAGTAGGATCAAAGGACACTGATGGAAGTGCAACTAGAGCAGCGCTTGAGTGAGTGTCCACAAGTCTACCAATCTATGAGGATACCAAGCTGATTCTAGACAAGGAAATCAAGCTGAAATGGAAATAAGTCAATGATGCATTTACAAGCACATTTGGGGAATACCTCGAAGACCACCATGTATATGTGAACATTCACAAGTCTGGCTTGTACCAGATTGCATGCAGATAGCCCATGTTCCCATGCACGGACATGATACATTGGATCGTCTTGCACACTGATCCCGAGACGATGACCTTGAGCAATGTCAGTAAGACGAAGATTGAAACCTTTAGGGCAGAGGATTATGATGAGATGTATTAGATGTCAGAGCCTGTGATTATCATGGAGAATCCCTTCAGCTTACCCAACAACAATGCCAAATCTTGAGACATTCTGAAGAACTCGGTAAAGGAGCCGGCTAAATTTAGGATGATACCCAACCAGATCTACAAGACAAAGATACTTGGTCATCTTTGCGTGTCGATTGTATGGCCAAGAAACAATGGAAACCTTCCCACAGAGTTTTGTGATCGCGCTGGACCAACTTGCCAAAGAGGGCAAACCATGCAACTAGTTTGGTATGTTGGCTTATCAGCTGAAGGAATAGCTAACCAGGGCTCGACAGTCTCCCAAAGGTATACAAGTAGAAATCTACATGTTCGCCTACATATTGGATGCACTATGTGCGCGACAGGAGTTCCTGGGCTTGAAGTGGGCAAGGTCATCGATGGAGACTACTGCAAACACTTATTGTAAGATGTTTTCCGAATGCATCTTCAGAGAAGTTATCACACAGTTGTCTGATCATTTTGTCACCCAGATTTACAAGATGATATTCAAACATGGTCCACCCTACAAGTCGATGGTAGTAATGGGGGCACTGATAAACATAGTTGATTGGTATGCCTCACTGTCTGGCATCTTCATACAAATGTATAGTGCGGAGAAGCCTCCTCATGTTCTAGTGAAGTTTACCTTGGACATGATCTTCATGCAAGAAGTAGCATATCACATCTTGACAAGATTGACATCTAGGCTGCACTAGAAGAGGAAGGCACCTTGGCCCGCTCTTCCATTGCGCATTATGTTATATGAGATCTGAAGTTTCAAGGATGTGAATGTCGAAGCAAAGCAAATGAAGAAGTATCCATTCGACCTTCGGAGTTACAATTCATATGACCCACATTGTCTTCTAAAAGGAGTACAATTCAACCTAATCCATGGGGCATTTCATTGGGCAGAGGAGGACCCATGGAGATATTGCTACAGTTCCTCCAGACCCAATGAACAGGTTAGCTTTGTTGTGGAGTGGTTAGTGAAGCAACGTGGAGCAACATCCCGAAGGGCACCAGAAGCAGCAACAATAGTAGAGGTGAATATACTAGTGCATGACAAGGGCAAGAGGAAGATTGTTGATTGCATGGAGGAAGAGTAAAGTTGCAAGTTTTGAGGAGATCCACTTGTAGAGAAAGTAGCTATGGCTATAGAGGTGAAGAGGCAACAACGTGATAAGCGAATCATGCAAAGGTAGAGGGAGAAATGAAGAATGGAGGAAATAGAGAAGGTGTTACATGAGTTGAAGTAGCAACTTTGAAAGGAACAGGAGCTGCATAAATAAGAGAGGTAAGTGCAGCAACAACAAGTACAGAAGGGGGCACAACATGTGCAAATGGATGAAACAACACTCGTACAAGTAGTGGACTCATCATAATAGCTAGAGTCAGGCGAACTGGGTGAACCATCATAGGAGCAGAACTTTTCTCAAGAGATAGAGTGAGCGCTTGAACAGGTGGATCCGACATCGACCTCATGCCTCAACACCAAGAGGTCAACCCACCAGCTTCACCGCATCCAGAAGATGAGAAAGTCCCAAGCGACCAAGGAGACACTGAGATCCGTGGAGATCAATCGGAAGGAGAGATGCACAACATCTCTTTTGCCGAGTCTCAACATAGAGTTGTGAAATCGCGTAGAGTGTCAACTCCAGAAGATCATACATATCCTGCATAGTATGAGGAATGAGTAATCATGTGTGATGTGTGAAAACATCCTAAAGACTTGGCCGATGCCAATAGAGCATATACCGAATCCACTAGCTCAAGTGTTTGCTGTCTGATAGCTAAGAATGAGCGAATGGCTAAGGAGCTACAGGCGACCAAGCAAGGAGGAGAGTTGGTGACATCGTCCACCCAAGCAGAACTGATGAAGGCAATACTAGATGAAGTATTGTCCCTTGACACAGTCATGCGGGCCTTGTATTCCAAGTTTGGTACCGTGCATAAGGTAGTCGTCCATCTCAATGGATGGTAGCAATGTTGTGCTAAAATAGCACATATCTTGTCGAACGTGCATGCTACTGTTGATTACATGCAAACATGGATGATGAGATACAAGGGGCCCCACTTCAATTACCTAATATGATGAAGCCCAGAGTGGTCAAGCTAAAGGCATGCATCCAGAGTCAGATCCGAAATGATGAAGAGCTCCCACAGCTCATCGCTAGTCTAGAGGATTCCCATGCATGTGTATTCAAGAGTATGGATGTTATGGTGCACGCACATGCAATCCCATCTATTGGGACTCTCACCCAGGCGAAGACAAAGGCACATGTTCGACTAGAGCCTGACTCGTACTTTAACGAGTTGATGCACATTGCCACCAGCCTAGACTTGCCCATCAGTGTAGACATCATGCACAAGTATGTTGTTGGTTTGGCTGCATTGAAGACAATGATGTGCATGCTTTCAAATGAGTTAGACAGAGGAGCCCAAGCACTATACTCTGATGTTAAGGAGTCAAGAGTCGAGTTCCAAAAAGATGTCACCTTCGATCACAAGGACACCATCGCGGACTACTGATCTTGGCATCAATTTGCTACTATCAATCATAATGAAAATGTCAAAGAGTTGGTCTTCCAATAGTTGTTTGAGTCATAGTGATGTCTAGCAAGGCTTGCTCAAGCTATTTTGTCTCACATGGGTACATGTGCATTGTAATGTAACATCTTGTCAAGTGTAAGTTCAAGTGTCAATAGTTGGATGTAACAGTCATAGAGTAGATGAAGAGTCATGAGGGTAGATGAACTATACAAAGGGGGAATGTCAAGGGTCACCCCACCCTTTGCTATAAATAGCCCCTCATAACGCATTGTAAAGGATTTTTGTCAGCCAAGCTTCCAATAGGACTATCTTAGAGAGAGCTTGGACAATATTGTAATGAGCCTTGGCTTCTCCACTAAGCAGAGCTAGTAGATCCCTTTGGAGTAGTAGGCGGTTGTGGCTGTAACGTTTTGTTGTCAGAACTAGTGGTTGGACATGGATGTATTGTATGATTGGAACTTACACTTCTTAATATAACAAGAGCCAACACATTTCATGCATATGTTGTATTGTATTTTAGCTATCTATTTACTCTAAATGATATATGTATTTGGTTGCTTATGAATGCATGTATAGCTATTTCTGTGTATGTATGTATGAATCTTTCTGAAATGTTCTATTGGTTTAACCATCACTTTGGATTGCTAGCTAACTTGCCTTCCATTTTGTGATGTATCTTTTCTCGTGTGTTCGATTATTAACTCCGTGCTATCACAGGTTTCCAAGGGGCGCACTCATCTCAATCCCCGTGGGTTAGAACCTCTCATGCACCTTCCTTGTCTCATTGCATATGTCACACCCTTGCTACCAACATAGTTATCTTACTTGCCTCTATGCAAAATCGCAGTCAAGGCATTACCGTACGACCCACTGATGGCACTTCTACACCAAATGGTCTGAGGTCTAATTGGGAGGACTTCTTACTGGGGAGATCCCTTGACATGTTGGTGGGTCCAGCACTGTCAATATTTCTGGCGCTAGAAGGAGGGCTAGATGACAAGCTGTTTCCTCTCATCCTGTTTTGAACCTTTCCATATCTATCATGGATTCTTGCACTCTTCTCCCTCTGTGATGTTTTTTGAATTCTGAATCTGTTACCATCACGAAGGAGATTTTTGATCACTTGTCCACATAGACGTATGATGGTGAAGGAGAAGTAGCTTGGCCTGAGTTCTTACATGAATTTATTTCCATGCTTCATGAAGAAGATGCATGATTTGACGAACAATCCAGTTTGTTGCTTGCATACACACTTCGCGAATCTCCACATTGATGGGTGTGCAACCTACCAGATGACAACGTGCACTCACTTGAGCACTTATGTAATCTCATTGAAGACACTTTCTATCATTTAGATCTAGACTATCTTGACCAAAAATTGTTACAACAATAGAAGGATCCACATGAATCACCTATGGATTTTTGGCAGTGCTTCCGTGAGTTACAGTTTCAAGCTCTGAAGAGCCAGATGATTTTATTTTATTTATTTATTTATTATTTATTATTATTATTTTTTTAATCTTTGGGACCGATTCGAGTACTGTGTTAAGAAATCTACTCGTTCAAAGAAGAATCTTGAAATCAAGCCTCGCTCAGTATTCTTTAGTGATGGAGCTACACAATCACAGATGGATATGGTCATTATCACGAGTGACTGTTCACCGTCCCCTAATCAAACAGCTCCACCACTGCAGAGTGATGTGGGAGATCATGCTTTCACATTTGTTCAACTATCACATCCTCCAAACATCACTTTGCATAATTTTCATGCAAAATTGTTTTTGAGTCCATCGAGTTGTCATATGCATTTTGTTCCACAACCTCTGTCTTCATATTCGGCTAATCCTCCAGATGATATTTGTCTTGTGTTCTTCCATTCTAGACTCTACACTTGCTATGAACAATGAACAAGCCATTGATAGAGTTGGTGTTCAACAACGAACATGCACTGTCATTCATGAATAGTATGACTTGGAGTTTGAGCATCAACACTCGACAAAGGATGACTCCCTTCCATTCAAGCCTCCTTCGTTTTTCCTTGACATCTTTGGTGAACATTCCATCCCTGATTTCACATGTGTATGTTCATCTACAGATGCACCCATTGTTTATCACTCATAGGAAACACCGTATGTCAGTCCATGATCTGACAATGGAGAGGATAAGTTATTCATTGAAAATCCTCTTGATCTTTCATCTTCCTTTTCTGGAAGCACAAAGGATGAATTTGTTTGCTTCCCATCTACCCCTGTGTTTGATTCATCAGATCATGAGGATGCTGATGAAAATACTGATTTTTCTGATCGTGGCTGTTGTGATCCATTTACTTCCATATTCGATCACGATCATGATTCTATATTAGGTGGGCGGACCTACCTATGGTTTTTTGCATGGTTTTCGCACATGGTTTTGGGCGCAATGGTTTTCGGTCCATGGTATTAGATGCTTCGGTATCTATTTATATATATATATATATATATATATATATATATATATATATAATACTATATTTATATATATATATCATATATATCTATAATAATATATATTATATATATATATATATATTTATATATATATTATATATATGTATATGTATATGTATATGTATATGTATATGTATATGTATATATATATGTATATATATGTATTGTAACATTGAAAGGAACATAATGAAAAATCGATCTGGTAGTCCCGATTTTGGGATTTAGGGGAAAATATTTGTGTATATTTGTTTTATGTGTTATGCTATTGCAATTGTTTATTTTATGTGTTTTAGAATTCATATGTAGGTAATTTATGTACGGGGATAAAACCTACACTATCGCAGTCAATTTTTTGAAGCCACTGGTTTATGATGATCTATCTGACGATGGAGTCGAAACACCCAAGACTGTCGAGGCACTTTAGCCTGAGCTAATGGTTATTTCAGGCTCTCGCTCTCTTGGAGTTCATTTCACTTCTGATCGAGAAATTGCTCAATCACCCGAGGCTCCTCATCACTCATCTATATGAATTGAAGATCAATCTCACACACATATCATGCTTCCTCCACTCAAACCGCACGATCCCATCTCTCATGCATTGGAGGAATCTTAAATTGCAAGCACACGTGCACAATGAAAGTTGTCATTGTTTCTTTCATTTGCTTGCATATCATAGGTAAGATTATGCATATGCTTCAAATTTGCATGTAGTATCACACAACTTCGTGACAAGTCCACGGTTCACATGTCATTCGCTTGCACTCACTTATGTCCAGTGGACACTTTTAAACATGAAGTGTGTTAGTCTTCATTATTATATCTTTCTTGTTTGCTGGTTCATACAACTGGGTTGCTCGTGGACCAAGCATTCACCAACATGGGTCAACCAATGCGCTGGTGGTTGCATTGGAAATATCACTTCACGAGATCAGGCCCATGCATCGTTAGCTTAGGAGTAGGAGTAGTTTTTTCCTTCGCTTGTTTGTTGGCTTGATTGTTTGCTTAATTTTATTTCACATTTGCTTCTACTTATGCTTTGCTTTGTTGTTTGTTTGCTTCTTTAGTTCGTAGGTTAGTTTCGCATGAAACCATGTATGACTCTTGAGAAACGTTGGGTAAAGTAAGAGAGATCTTGTAACGTTCTTCAATCTCTACTTGGTTATTTGTCATCTTGCCTCTGTATGAGAACTTGTTACCTTTAGTCCATGATACATCAAACGAAAATATGAATTGTTCAAAGTGAACCTTGGTGAAAACACAACATTTGTGCACTAACTAGTGTCACCTACTCTAGTCAGTTGTTTTTGGGTTAACCCTTGTCAACTTAGTCAAGTAGAGTAAGGTGAGGGGGAAAACCTTAACAAGCACGCCAGAGGTATATAACAAATTACTTCTCTGAATGAAAAACCTCTTCTTCTCTCAATAAATCAAGATCCCTCTTCCACCTTTGAAATGAATAAGTACTATGCATAGTTATGAACAAAATAAAAAAATGAAAGATGAAAAAGAATAAGGTGAAAGAAGCAAAAAGGCTTCTGGCGCAGAGAAGTGATGCACGTAACTCCGCCAGGGTATTGAACAAGCTCGTTGGTAGTGGAGTGATGCTTGTGTTTCTATGTGACTCCATTGGCGTACAGTCCAGGCCTACTGGCAGCGAAGCAACACCAGAGATGACACTAAGACTTTTACGACTATACTGCTTGTGCACCAATACGCCCCTCAACCTCAATTGAAACAACTGTGTTGAATTGGCTTGGAATGTGTGCCAATCGACCAAGAGCTTGGCAGATGCTACATCTTACAATCAGGCCGGTGTGAAACCAAGATGAACTAAGAACTGAACAATACTTCTAAAGGTGTTAGACTTGTTTTTCATGAACAAGGTCCATTTAGAGAACTGGAGTTCTACAAATGTGTCACCAAGTGTTGCAGCGGCTACAACACCCTCCAAGATTTTTCCTTAGCTTCATTTTGGAACCTCCCTACCAACCTTTCATAGTAGCATGTCTTGCTTCGTCAAGTACATAAGCTTTAGTGATTTTCTTGTAGAAACACAACCTCTCTATCCAAACTTGATGCATTCCCCTTAGAGGCTGTTTCTCTAGACTTGGTCTAGCTGTAGGCTGAGTAGCTCCCTCAAGAAGTTGCGCAATTCTAGAGGGAAACCCGCCTTCCCTCAAGAAATTGCACAATTATGGAGGGAAACTAGTCTTCCCTCCATAAATTACGCAATTTAGTCTGGCAGCCTGCTAGCTCTAGAATTATGCAATTCTGCTAGTCAAGCTTCGTCCAGAAAATTGTGCAATTCCTCCTAGTAGTGCTACCCAGCCTAGGAATTTCACAATCCTAGGCAACAATCAGGTGCTCTACCCAAAAATTGCACAAATCTCCTAGGCAGTCAACCCAGCTCCTTTCCAGAAAATCACATTTTCTCCCAGCAGTTGAGCAAGCTCTTGCATGTGAAATTGGTTTGACTAGGTTCTTCTTGGGACCATGGAAAATTGACTTGCATGCATGGGCTTCTTTTTCCTGGAATAGAAAAAGCAACATAAAAAAAGCATCCCCAGATTTTAGGGAGATATTTTTAGCAGCTGTAGGTTACATGTAAAGATCGTTTTAGAATCTTTCCTCCAAGTGTCACTTTTTCCTAGATTTGTGGCATGCGCGTCATAAGCTTCAAAATTACTTATTCAAAGCTTCAGATCTCATTTCTTCACATTGATCTTGGATCTCTGACATCACACAACACATCCAGGACTCTTCGACACATCCAACTCAACTATTCACGGGTAAGTGGTCTCAACTTGTCTTTTGCAGCATTTCTGTCACTTTTTGTATTTTCTCTTGTGCGAGTGTTGTTTTCTTGGTTTTTTTGAATGCTTTCTATAATTTACATGCACACTCACTTGTACTATCATCGTTTTAGTTTTCGTCACTATCTCACTGCTAGCGCATGCATGAAACTGTTTTTCAGGAATGATCACCGATTTGGTGACTTGCTTCACCCACATGCATGTTGTTCCCTTTTCTAAATCTTTCATTCATTTTTTGCATGCATGATCATTTGCTTCTTCTTACATTGAGTATCACCATGCATTCACTTTCACATTTGCTTTTAGTTTCCCATCGCCGAGTCTGGGCAGCTGTGGCCCATACTCTTCCTCACTAAGACAACATTGTGCAATCCTGAGAGGGAAGGCTCTGTCTTCCTCTCAGGAAATGTGCATTTCTACTTAGCAGCTGTTCCCCAGGCATGCTTTGTGTAATTTTGAGGGATAGTGACTGCGGGCCCAGAAAATTGCACAATGCAGTCACTGAACCTACAATCATTGCCAGTCGAAATTGCACATTGCCCAATTCGAGCAGTCAACAATAAGCCTGGATTGCGCATTGCACAATTCCAGCAGCCAGTCATGCCTCCTAGAGAGCCCACACTGGCCTTTGTACAATTCTGGTAGCCAGTCACCTAGCCTCCGAGAAGAAATTACAGAATCCTTTCTATTCTTTCCCTAGGTATGTGTTATGTCGTTCCTCCAATTTGCTTTAGTTTTTGTTGACATATTTCTTGCCATGCATGTCACTTTGTCTCCAGATCTAGCAGGTGTTCATCTGCCTCTTAACAATTTAGGATCAATGGCCTCCAAGAGAGCAGGATCAAAGGACACTGATGGAAGTGCAATTGGAGCAGCGATTGAGAAAGTGTCCACGAGTATACCAATATATGAAGATAACAAGGTGATTCTAGACAAGGACATCAAGTTGAAATGGAAAGAGGTTAATGATGCATTTACATGAACATTTGGTGAAGATCTCAAAGAATGCTAGGTGTACGTGAACATTCACATGTCCAACTTGTACCAAATTGCATGCAGATACCCATGTTCTCATGTATGAACATGATACACTGGATCATCTCATACACTAATCCCAAGACGATGACCTTAAGTAGTGTCAACAGGATGAAGTTTGCAACCTTTAGGGTAGAGGATTATGATGAGATGTAATAGATCTCAGAGCGTGTGACTATCATGGAGACTCCCTTCAGCTTACCCAAACAACAATGCCAACTCCAGACACATTCTGAAGAACTGGGTAAAGGATTTGGCTAGATTTAGGATGACACCCAACCAGATCTACAAGACGAAGATATGGCGGAAGGCGTATTAATACTTGGTCATCTTTTCATGTCGACTATATGGCCAAGAAAGCATGCAAACTTTCCCACAAAGTTGGATGATCGTGCTAGACAGAGAGGGAAAACAATGCAACTGGTCCAGTATGTTGTCTCATTAGCTGAAGGAATAGGTAATGAGGGCTTGACAACTACCCAAAGGAATGCAAATAGAGATCTACATGTCTGCCTACATCTTGGATGTAGTTTGTGCCCAACAGGAGCTCTCGGGCTTGAAGTGGGCATGGTCACCGGCGGAGACTGTTGTGAACACTTATTGTAAGATGTTGTCTGAATGCAGCTTCAGAGGAGTTATCACACAACTGTCTGATCATTTTTTCACCTCGATTTACAATATGATATTCGAATAGGATCCACCCTGCAAGTCGATGGGAACAATAGGGGCACTGATAGACATAGCTGTTTGGTATGCCACACTGTCTCGCACCTTCATACGAATGTATAGTGTGGATACGCCTCCACATATTCTACTAAATTTTCCCTTGGATGTGCTCACTATGCATGAAGTAGCATATCACATCTCAACAGGATTGACAGCTAGGCTGCATTGGAAGAAGAAGGCACCTTGGCCAACTCTTCCGCTGTGCACTGGGTTATATGAGATCCGAAGTTTCAATCATGCAAATGTCAAAGCAGAGCAGATGAAGAAGTATCCATTTGACCTCCGAAGTTACAATCCGTATGACCCATATTGTCTTGTGAAAGATCATTGCACGAGAGTATAGTTCAACTGGATCCACAGGGAATTTCATTGGGCGGAGGAGGACGCGTGGAGATATTTCTATGAAGCAATTGATTTTGATGAAAATCAATTGATTACTGATCACTACATAGAATCTTTATGATCCAGATCATAAGTATAAATAGGTTATGAGATCTTTTATATTACAACAATATAGGTAGGGTGGATCTATTGATATTACAAGAATACAGGGTAGGGATTGCTTTTAATTTTTTTTTGAAAGAAAAAAAGTAGTATGGGCCCATCGCTCACTTCGGATCATGCTACTGGGTCGCGTCTTGATATACGATCACCCAATGACTTTATTTTCATAATATTCAATAAATATCTTGTTGATCCTGAATAATTACTATAGTTTTAGATATCTGATTCATTCTCTTCTATTGTCTACTCCTCCCAATGACTCATCCCCCTATTGGGTCCCATTTTTTCCCTTATTGTTCCTGCAAACCCAATGAAAAGGTTGGCTTCACTGTGGAGTGGTTAGCGAAGTAATGTGAATCATCATACCAGAGAGCACCAGAAGCAGTAGAGGTGAACATACTAGTGTGCAACAAGGGCAAGAGGAAGATTGTTGATCGCATGGAGGAAGAGAAAAAATGCAAGTTCCGAGCAGATCCACTTGTAGAGAAAGAAACTATGGATATAGAGGCGAAGAGGAAACAACGCGATAAGCTAATCGCATAAAGGGAGAGGGAGAAACAAAGAATGGAGGAAACAAACAGGTGTTGCATGAGTTGAAGGAGGGAGAAACAGAGAATGGAGGAAACAAACAGGAGTTGCATGAGTTGAAGGAGGAACTCTGAAAGGAATTGGAGCTGCGAAAATAGGAGAGGGAAGTGCAACAACAACAATAGGTAAAACAGGGGGTAGAACATGTGCAAATGGATGAAACAATGCCCGTACAGGTAGCGGACTCATCAGAACAACTAGCATCAGGTGAATAGGGTGAACCATCGCAGGAGCATGAGTTCGCTTAGGAGATAGAGCGAGCGCTTGAACAGATGGATATAGACATGGAGTAGCAGGAGCTAGAGCAGGACATCGACATCATCCCTCACCACCAAGAGGTCGACCCACTAGCTTCACCACATCCAGAAGATGAAAAGTTCCAAGTGACCAAGGAGACACTCAGATCCTTGGAGATTAGCCAGAAGGAGGGATGCACAACATCTCTTTCTATGAGTCTCAACATAGAGTTGTGCAATCGCACAGAGTGTCAACTTTGAAAGATCATACATCTCCTATGTAGTATGAGGAATAAGTGATTGTGTTTGACTTGCACAAACATCCAGTGGCATTGGCTAATGCTGCTAGAGCATATGCTGAAGCCACTAGCTCAAGTGTTCACTGTCTAATAGTTGAGAATGACTGAATGGTTAAGGATCTATAGAAGGCCAATCAAGGAGGAGAGTTGGTGACAACGTTCACCTGAGAAGAACTAAAGAAGGCAATACTAGATGAAGTATTTTCCCTTGACATAATCATGTGGGCATTGTATTCCAAGTTTGGTACTATGCATAAGGTAGTTGTCCATCTCAACAAATGGCAGCAACGATGTGCTAAAAGAGCATGTATCTTATCGAACATGCATGCCGCTGTTGATTAAATGTAAATGTGGATGATGAGATACAAGGGAGCCCCACTTCACTTGCCTAAGATGATGAAGCCTAGAGCGGTAGAGCTGAAGGCACACATTCAGAGTCAGATTTATAACTATGAAGAGCTCTCACAGCTCATCACCAGTCTACATGATTCCCATGCATGTGTATTCAAGAGTATGGATGTTGTGATGCGTGCACATGTGATCCCATCTATTGGGACTCTCACCCAAGTGAAGACAAAGGCACATGTCTGACTAGAGCTTCACTCGTACTTTGATGAGTTGATGTGAATTGCCACAAGCCCATACTTGCCCATCATTGTAGACATCGTGTATAAGTATGTTGCTGGTCTAGCCGCATTGAAGACAATGATGCACATGCTTTCAGATGAGTTAGATAGAGGAGCCCAAGAAGTGTACCCAGATGCTATGTAGGAAAGAGTCAGGTTCTAGAAATATGTCACCTTGGAGCATAAGGACACCATCACGGACTACTAATCTTAGCATCAATTCACAACTATCAATCACAATGAAGATGTCGAAGAGTTGATCTTCCAATAGTTGTTCGAGTCATGTAATTTCTAGCAAGGCTTGCTCAAGCCATTTTGTCTCACATGGGTACATGTGCATTGTAATGTAACATCCTGTCCAGTGTAAGTTCAATTTTCGATAGTTGGATGTAACAGTCATAGAGTAGATGAAGAGTCATGAGGGTAGATGAACTATCATAAAGGAGAATGTCAAGGGTCACCCCACCCTTTTCTATAAATAATCCCTCATAACTCATTGTAAAGGCTTTTGGTCATCCAAGCTTCTGATAGGACTATCTTATAGAGAGCTTGGATGTTATTGTAATGAGCCTTGGATTCTCCACTGTGCAAAGCTAGTACATCCCTTTGGAGGAGCAGGCAGTTGTGGCTGTAACGTTCTACTGCCGGAACTAGTGGTTGGACATGGATGTATTATATGAATGGAACTTACACTTCTTAATATAACCAGATCCAACACATTTCATGCATATGTTTTATTGTATTTCAACTATCTATTTACTCTAAATGATATATGTTTTTGGTTTCTTACGCATGCATGTATAGCTATTTTTGTGTATGTATGTATGAATATTTCTGAAATGTGTTGTTGGTTTAGCCATCACTTTGGATTTCTAGGTAACTTTCCTTACATGTTGTGATGTATCTTTGCTCGTGCGTTCCCTTCTTAACTCTGTGCTATGACAAGTTTCCAAGGGGTGCACTCATCTCAATCCCTCTGTGTTAGAACCTCTCATGCACCTTCCTTGGCTCACTGCATATGTCACACCGTTGCTACCAACAGAGTTATTTTACTTGCCTCTATGAAAAATTATGGTCAAGGAATTACCGTACGACCCACTGCTGGGACTCCTACACCAAATGGTCTAAGGTCTAATTTGGACTTCTTACTGTGGAGATCCCCTAACATGTTGGCGGGTCCAACACCATCAAAATTTCTGGTGCTAGAAGGAGGGCCAGATGACAAGCTGTGTCCTCTCATCCTGTTTTGAACCTTTTCATATCTATCATGGATTATTGCACTCTTCTCCCTCTGCGATGTTTTTCGAATTCCAAATATGTTACCATCACGAAGGAGTTTTTGGATCACTTGTCCACATACACATATGATGGTGAAGGCGAGGTGGCCTGGCGCGAGTTCTTACCTAAATTTCTTTCCATGCTTCATGAGGAAGATGGATGTTCTAATGAACATGCCAGTTTTCTTCTTGCATACACACTTCACGAATCTCCACATCAATGGCTGTGCAGCCTATTGGCTGACAACATGCACTCACTTGAGCACTTCTATGATCTCATTGAAGACACTTTCTATCATTTTGATCTAGACCATCTTGACCAAAAACTGTTACAACAACGGAAGGCTCTGCATGAATCACCTATGGATTTGTGGTAACACTTCTGTGAGTTACAATTTCAAGCTCTGAAGAGCTAGATGAATTTTTTCTACCTTTAGGACCGATCCAATTACTGTCTTAAGAAATATACTCATCCCAAGAAGAAGTTTGAAATCAAGCCTCGCTTAGTATTCTTTAATGATGGAGCTGCATAATCATAGATGGATATGATCACTGTCACAAGTGACTGTCCGCTGTCCCCTCATCAAACAACTCCACCACTATAGAGTGATGTTGGAGATCATGCTCGCACATCTGTTCAGTTGTCACATCCCCCCAACATCACTTCGCTTAATTTTTGCGCAGATCTATTTTTGAGTTCAGCTGTCATATGCATTTTCTTCAACAACCTCCATCTTCGTACTCAGATAATCAACTTGATGATACTGTCTTGTGTTATTCCATTCTAGAGTCTACACTTGTCGTGAATGAGGAACAAGCCACTAATGGAGTTGGTGTTGCAAAACCAACATGCGTTGTCATTCATGAAGAGTATCACTGCGAGCTTGATCATCAACACTTGATGAAGGATGATTCCCTTCCGTCTGAACCTCCTCCATTTTTCCCTGACATCTTTGGTGAAATTTCCATCCATGACTTCGCATGTGTATCTTCATATATGGATGCGCCTGTTATAAACATTTTTGGGTAGTGCAATCCTAATCATAAATGTCCATAAACTGAGGGCTCCTAAGTCCCTAAAAGTGTTGCTTCACTACCTAAAGGAACAAGGTCAGCTGATTACATCATCTCCCAGAAGTTTTCCACAGAAAACTGCTCAGAAATGGTCAAAACTGGACCATACTGAATGCCCAGTGCAGAGGCTGTGGTGCATATCACCTTCCCAGTGTAAAGGGTGTGATGCATACTGGTTTGCCCCTCTGTAGGGTGCGATGGGCAAGAATGGACAAATGGAAGAGACAGTTTGTGAGGTGGAAGATCATAGAATCTTCCAGAAACTTCCCCTCTAACACTTGCCTCTCTGATTTCGACCAGGGATGAGTAAGAGATCATCAATCTCCAAGTGGAATCAAGAACTATTAGAGAGAGGACACTAATCAAAATCCCAGAAGCTGACTCACCCCCTACAATCATCTATATATGGATCCCTCATCACAGAGATCTAGAGGCTGGAACCTTGTATCTTGTAGAGAAGTGCTATTGGTTTTCTGGTGTAAAATCATAGTGTTGGGTGATATAAGCTTTACTTTAGATGAATAAGGGCTTTCTTGCTAGAGGATGATGCTGGGTTAGAACAATTGGTTTTAATCCTCTTGCTATTCTTGATATTAATAAATCTATTCAAGTTTTCCTCCACATTCGTGTACGTTTGATTGTAAATGCATTTGTGTGGTTAATACATATTTGGTCCTATGTTGTTTATGAATATAGATCTCTGTTCTTTGATAGTATTATGCTGCTTTGATTCCACAGGTGCTCTCTGAAGCTGTGTAGACAAAGAAGGAGCAGAAAAGATCTATCGAGAAGGGGAGGAACTGAGCAAGGAGCCAAGCACAAGACAAAGGTTGGTGTCCTCTGTTCCCCTCTTGTCTATTTTTCATAAAGGAAAACGAAAGTAGTTTTAACTTGTTTGTTTCTAAGATAGCTACCAGTCTTAGTGGGAATAATAGCTCTAAGTGGACACTATTCCCGGTAACAAAATGGCGGCTCCGCTGGGGAGCGAATAGATTGTTTGTTAGTCTATTTTTGTTTATTTTATCAACTTACAGACGGAGCCTGAAGTCAAGCCAGCTAGCCTTCGAACTGCATTTGCTATGCAAGTGCAAAGTAGATCAATGTTGATTCAGTCTATCTCCGTGTTTTGTTTATAAATTGAAAAATCGATCTGCAAACACTCTAATTTCCCTAAGTGGTGGCTCTAGTAACCTCCTTAGATCAACCCCTGTGATTTATATTTATTGAACATCACTTACTCGGCCTAAATCCCTGAACTGAACTACAAATTGTGATCAAAGACTGGATAAAAGTCTCGCACTGGTACCATCGTACCCTCCCTTCAAGGCAGTCTATATGCATCTCACTTCCCGTGTGAAGTAGGTGCGATGCATACTGGATTCCTTGTGTGACGGGTGTGATGGTCAGGGAAGGTTGATTTTACCTTCAGACTTTGGTTTTTCTTCACTCTTTTCAGTTCTATTTAGGAGTTTTGCTGTCTGTGGTCAGTATATCTCTGTGGAAACCCTCTTCTCTTCCATCATTCTGCCTCCATTTTTCAAAGAACTGTAAGTGATTTTTATGTATTGTGTGCCATTTTCAGTTCTTGTTTACAAAGAAGTAGCGTAATCAGGCTGTCGTTTCTTGATCTGGAAGTGCACAAGTGTCATTTTCTGTCATAGAAGAGAATCCCATTGTTCTTGATAGTCGATTGTACTATTACTCTTGTATGTGATTTGAATTAGTAGTTTTTCAAGTGTTGAAAACAATTTTCATTTCGAAATCGCAAAGTGTCGTCCTTATCTTCACTTCATTTTGAAAAAGAAATTTGTTAGTATTGTTGCTTTGAAAATAATTCAAATTTGCACTTAGCATTCTTCTTGTCCTTCATACATTAAGAAGGCTGAAAACAAATGCATGCATGTGCATTTGCATTTAGACTGCTTGTTTTGATTTAGGACAGTGCATTTAGTGTGTGCTCTGTGCTCTTTGTTGAAAGACCCTCAGTTCTCTTTCCTTAGTAGCTAGGATTTTCATTGCCAAAAGAATATTAAACATTTGTTTATCATCTTAGACTGCATTTTAGGAATTTTATACACATCACACGGTGAACCTGAAAGGAAAATTTTTAAACAAGATCAACTATAAAATAAATTTAATGAATCTGAAAATGCTTTGGAACCTAACGCACAACATCTAGAAGTCTAGGCTAGAGACATATTTCGGCGTCGTAAAACCTGGTAATTGTTGTTTTCATTGTTGGTTGGGTGATTCCTCCACTTTGAGACGACAAGTGCCAGTACGGACTTGTGCTCCCACGTACCGTCGAGTATATATTGGGAGACCACAATAGGCTGCATCCTTTATCCTTAGGAAGCCATGTATGCCGCCCTATCGATCGCAATGCACTGAACATAGCATTCAGGAAGATTGACTACCATACCGTAAAAAGTATTCTGCAGTTTTGCGATTGGTTTGGTAATCTCCTCTGCCTAGATTTCCAGAGAAGTCTATTTTGTTCCTTTTCAGACTCCTTAAAGGAAAAGGTCCATCTAAGAACTTGTCACTTCAGGCTCATTAAAAATCGAAGGCGACTAGAGTCATCTTTTGTTTTTTCTCGACTCTTAAAAATTGAAAAAACAAGTTGTGTCAAAGCTTCTAAAATTTATTTTAATCGGAATAACATCACAAGTTCCCTTGTTGGTATTTAGGTTGAGCGAAATGGAGTCTACCAACCAAGGATTTTCCCTTGGAGGAAATCCTAGTCCTTTCTCCTCTTGGGGAGATGTTGGTGCACCCCATATGGCCACATTGTCACTTCGAGGGTTGACGATTGATTTTCCCGTATGGCTCTTCTATACCTGTATCGTTCAGAATACCGTAATTCCTGAACATTCAAGTCAGCAACTGGGTGATACTAGAGTTACCCCCCCAACCTTCCACTTCATCCGTTTCTACCTCTCCTCCTTCCTCTTCGCTTGATGAAGCTGGTAAAGCTAAAGATCAAGTAATTGAGAAGAAGAAGAAGCGGAAAGAGAAAAAGGAAAAGAAGAAGAAGGAGCCAAAAGCAAAACTGGGAAACCATGTGTCGTCTAGTGAAAATCCTCACACTGCACCGTCTAAACCTAAATCTCCATGTTTCATTTGCAAAGGAGATCACTATCATCAAGATTGTCCTTGCATCCCTCGGATCTTAAGGGACTAGTCTCCTCGTTTGCACAATCCGGTGTCGTCAACATATGATGATCATGTTGAAAGTACACTGTCAACCAGTGAAAGCGAAGTATTTAGACAAAAAAGGAATCACAAATTTCCTTGTAAACTGTGTGAAGGAAATCACGCCATCCACCGTTGTCCTTTCCTAGACGAAGCCAAAAGAGTTTTGGATGACTGTCCTGCTTCACCGCTATGACTCCCTCTTGGATATAAGAAACTCTTGCCAAGTCCACCACTGGTTGAAAATCCGACTGACACGCCATTGTGGTCGGTCGATGCATCTATCATTGAAAATGAACCCTCTAAATCCATACCTAACAAAATTCAAAAGGTCAAGGCGGCAGTTGACCCGGTTTTGCCTTCAGAGGGATCATCTTCAAGTGATACCGTCACTGAAGAGAAAGAGAAAAACACCATTCAAATTCTTTTCATAAATACAGACTCCGATGAACTTGGGGGTAGTCTACCCATTCCTTTACTGTAGGAAGGAAGTTCATTAGAGATGTATCTGGCCGTCTATTCGGTCCCACCTCCAAGCAACCTAGTCGTTTCCTTCGATTGGAATCTACTAGGCAGAACCCGTTTACCAGCTAGTGTACCATTCCGAATCATTGTACAAGCTTATAGAATGGTCATGGCTGGTACCATCATAGATGGAGGGGCTTCTATGAGTATCCTTTCCTCAACTACTTGGAAAGCACTGGGTTCACCATCGCTTCTGCCTGAAATGAGAAATCTGACAGGCTTTGACAAAGGAACCAGTCGACCGTTAGGGATCCTTCCCAATGTGCCCATTACTTTGAGAAAGAAAACCATTCACATGAATGTGATGGTATTCCAAGGACCCTTATATTATAATCTACTCCTTGGGCGTGACTATATTTATTGCATGGGAGCCGTCGTATCCTCACTCTTTAGAGTAATGTGTTTTCTGCATGAAGGCAGAATGGTCAAGCTTGTAGACCAGCTATCATTCCCCGGTTCACACATAGAAAATAGCCAAATGCCATCCCTAAATGGTATTTTCATGCAAGGAATGTCTCATTGATCTCCAGACCATCCACCTAATGAGCGTGAGTGATTCGGGAGGATATGGCTGAAACCCAGGGGGCATGCACCCTGGCCTGCTTCGGCAGGGAAACTCTAGGTATAAAGTAGGTTTCCGCGGAGGAAAATGACTGGTCCGACACCCATCCTTACAGGAAAAGGGATTTATACCAGAATAAGATTCCCTCATCAAGGTTAGGAGGTTGGGATTTAGAACCACCCTGGTCTAGATGGACTAAGCCAGGAAGTGTTTCTATCTACGATGTGGATGGAAACTATCTTGAAAAAGTAAGAGCTTCTACATGGTAACCTGGAAATTTTTCATTATACCTAGGGGCGTGCAAACCTTTTTGCATGCAAGCGAAGAGTGACCATTTATTTTTTAAATTTGTAGGTCCTCTAACCCTTTAAACTCGTAGGATTGGTCGTTTCCTAGCTTGCATAAAGAAAGGATCTGGGGCAAAGCTTTAAAAGGTACAAGCTCCATAAAAAATGGCATCTTCGATGAGATATCCTTATTATATGACTGGCACGAGCAGTTTTGACACAAAATTCAAGCTCGTTAAAAAATAAACATAAGTAATGAACAAATGTTTCCCCCAGAGTTTAAGCTCATTAAAAAATGAACCGATCCCCAGTAAATAACAATTGTGAATGCATTATCATCATCTTTTGAGCCTTGGTCGTGTTTTCATCATCACCTCCACTCTATTTTAGCCGATCATTCGCCTCCATTTGATTGTTTACCCCTTTCGAGGAAAATTTGCGAAGAGTGATTCTGTTAGCCATCCTTGTGACACTGCCATGATTGGAAAATTCCAAACCTTACCTGGAATCAACCGCTACCCAAAATCATCACTCGTTCCTCGGAAAACGAGTCTCCTTTAAGCTCTTTTCAACTGACTCGTAAAATATGAAACGATTTCCAAGCTATTAGCCTCTCTGGCTCGTTAAAGTCATCAGAAGTGCTATCCCTCCTCTAGATTTTAATCTTTTTGGACTTGAGGGATTATTACACAAAAAGATCGACTGCTTGTCTTGTTCGGCTCGTTAAAACTATAAAAAATTCATCCCTTTCGTATTGTTTTACACTTTTTCAGACTTAAGGGATTATATGATGAAAAAGAATCATTGGAGTTTCCTTTCTGTCCCTTTCAGACTCTCTAAAATTGAAAAGGACCGAGTTATCTTTGTCGTTAAACTCGTTAAAACCTAATAGCGACAAACTTGTCCA
>APFE031533639.1:0-29297 GCA_000404065.3 Pinus taeda | reverse complement strand
TTAACGACCTCATGCTTTAGGGGGCAACTGTTATAGAAATTTTTGGGCACTGCAACCCCAATCATAAATGTCCATAAATTGAGGGCTCCTAAGTCCCTAAAAGTGTTGCTTTACTACCTAAAGTAACAAGGTCAATTGATTACATCATCTCCCAGAAGTTCTCCACAGAAAACTGCTCATAAATGGTCAAAACTGGACCATACTGAATGCCCAGTGCAGAGGGTGTGATGCATATCACCTTCCTAGTGTAAAGGGTGCGATGAATACTAGATGGCCCCTCTGTAGGGTGTGATGGGCGAGAATGGACAAATGGCAGAGACAATTTGCGAGGTGGAAGATCATAGAATCTTCCAGAAACTTCCCCTCTGACACTTGCGTCTCTGATTTCGACCAGGGATGAGTAAGAGATCATCAATATCCAAGTGGAATCAAGAAATATCAGAGAGAGGACACTAATCAAAATCCCAGAAGCTGACTCACCCCCCTACAATCATCTATATATGGATCCCTCATCACAAAGATCTGGAGGCTGGAATCTTGTATCTTGTAGAGAAGTGTTGTTGGTTTTATGGTGTAACATCATAGTGTTGGGTGATCTAAGCTTTACTTGAGGTGAAGAAGGGATTTCTTGCTGGAGGATGATGCTAGGTTAGAACAATTGGTTGTAATCCTCTTGCTATTCTTGATATTAATAAAGCTATTCAAGTTTTCCTCCACATTCATGTACGTTTGATTGTATATGCATTTGTGTGGTTAATACATATCTGGTCCTGTGTTGTTTATGAATATAGATCTCTGTTCTTCGATAGTATTATGCTGCTTTGATTCCACAGGTGCTCTCTGAAGCTTTGTAGACAAAGAAGGAGCGACAAAGATCTATCGAGAAGGGGAGGAACTGAGCAAGGAACCAAGCGCAAGACAAAGGTTGGTGTCCTCTATTCCCCTCTTGTCTATTTTTCACAAAGGAAAAGAAAAGTAGTTTTAACTTGTTTGTTTCTAACATAGCTACCAGTCTTAGTGGGAATAACAGCTCTAAGTGGACACTATTCCTGGTAACAGCGCCCATTGTTGATCACTTGCAGGACACACCGAATGTCAGTCCATCATCCGACAATGGAGAGGATAAGTTATTCATTGAAAATTCACACCATTTTTCATCTGCCTTTTCCGTAAACACAGAGGATGAATTTGTATGCTTCTCATATACCCCTCTATTTGATTCATTAGATCATCAGTATGCCGATGAAAACACTGATTTTTCTGATCGTGGCTGTCATGATCTATTTACTTCTAGATTTGATCACGATCATGATTCTATCACAGTGGATTTTTTGAAGCCACTAGTTTATGATGATCTATTTGACGATGAATTTGAAACACCCAAGACTATCGAGGCACTTCAATCCAAGCTGATTTTTATGTCAGGTCCTCGCTCTCTTGGGGTTCATTTCACTTCTAATCAGGAAATTGTTCAATCACCTTAGGCTCCTCATCACCCATCTGTATGCATTGAATATCAATCTCACACATAACTCATGCTTCCTCCACTCAAACTACAATATTCCATCGCTCATGCATTGGAGGAACCTTACATTGCAAGCACACGTGCACGACGAAATTTGTCTTTGTCTTTGCTCCTTTCACAATCAAGAGTATGCATATGCTTCAAAGCTATATGCAATGTCACACAATATCGTGACAATTACACAGAGCACATGTCATGCAATTGCACTCACTTATCTCTCATGGACACTTTTAAACATGAAGTGTGTTTGTCTTCATTTTTATATCTTTCTTGTTTACACAACTGGGTTGCTTTCAGACCAAGCCTTCACCAACATGGGTCAACCAATGTGCTGGTGGCTGCATTGGAAATATCACATCACGTGATCAGGCCTATGCACCTTTAGCTTAGGAGTAAGAGTATTTTTGCTTTCACTTGATTGTTGGCTTGCTTGTTTTCTTACTTTACTTTCACATTTACTTCCGCTTCTGCTTTGCTTTGTTATTTGTTTGCTTGTTTAGTTCGTAGGTTAGTTTCGCATGAAACCATGTATGACTCTTGAGACAAGTTGGGTAAGGTACAAGAGGTCTTGTACTACTATCAATACTTGGTATTTTTCATCCTTCCTCTATATGAAGAAATTGTTACCTTTAGTCCATGATACGTCAAAGGAAAATACATACTGTTCAAAGTGAACCTTGGTGAAAACACAACACTTGCATGCTAACTAGTGCCACCTATTGTAGTCAGGTTTTTTTGGGTTAACCCTTGTCAGCTCAGTTAAGTAGAGTAAGGTGAGGGGGAAAACCTTAACAAGAACATCAGAGGTATATAATAAACTATTTCTATGAAGGAACAACCTCTTTTGCTCTTAATAAGTCAAGATCCCTCTTCCACCTCTGAAATGAATAAGTGCTATGCATAGTTATGAAAAAATAAAAAAATGAAAAATGAAAAATGAAAAATGAATAAGATGAAAGAAGAGAAAGGCTTCCTTCACAAAGAGGTGATGCAAGTAACTCCACCAGCATACCCGCCAGGTTGGATGGAAGCGGAGCAATGCTTGTGTTCCTATGTGACTCCACCAGGGTACTATCTAGGCCTGCTGGCATCAGAGCAACAATAGAGATGAAACTAAAACTCTGACGACTATACTACTTTTGCACCAATATACCCCTAAACCCCAATCGAAACAACTGTGTTGACTTGGCTTGGAATATGTGTCAATAGACCAAGAACTTGGAAGATGCTACATCTTACAATTGGGCTAGTGTGAAACCAAGATGAACTAAGAATTGAACAATACTTCTGAAGGTGTTAGACTTGTTTTTCACTAACAGTGTCCACTCAGAGAACTGGAGTTCTACCAATGTGTCGCCAAGTGTTGTAGAAACTACAACACACTCAATAATTTTTCCTTAGCTTAGTTTTGGAGCCTCCCTACCAACCTTTCACAAAAACATTTCTTGCTTCATCAGGTACACAAGCTTCAGCTATTTTCTTGTAGAAACACAATCTATCTATCCAAGCTTGATGCATTCCCCTCACAGGATGTTTCTCCAGACTTGGTCGAGCTGCAGGGTGAGCAACTCCCTCAATAAATTGCGCAATTTTGGAGGGAAACCAGCCTTCCCTCCATAAATTCCGCAATTCATTCTGGCAGCCTATTGGGTTGCATAATTGTGCAATTTTTCCAGTTAATCTTCATTTAGAAAATTGCGCAATTTTTCTAGTTAAGCTTCATCCAGAAAATTGTGCAATTGCTCCCAGTAGGGCTATTGAGCTAGGGCGATTGTAAATATCCTATTCACAGGTGAATTGGTCAAACACACTTTTCAGTGATTATGAAACTCATTTATGTCGGCTGGATTTGTTTTCATTCCCCCTATACCTAATTCATGTCTGCTCGAATGGCTTACAAGTTGCAACTTTCCCCAAAAATCTAACCCCAACATAGACGTGAGAACTGCCTATTACATTAGACTCCTAACAACATGCTAGAACTAGGGGCTTGTATGATTCCATTTCTGGATTTTTTTTATGTTCGATAATCCCTAGAGCTATGGTTCTTCTTAATAAGGACCAATACAATGTTTGCACAAAGGTGTTCATTTTACAAAAAAAAAAAATAGCTCAAGTATTGTGAATAGTGTGATCATGTGGGAATTGACCAAAAAAATTGAATAACATGCTCATGTGGGAATTGTGAATAGTGTGCTCATGTGGGAATTACTATTTTCCATAAAATTCTAACCCTAACTCTGATGGCATAATTTCTTATTGCATTGGACTCCTAACATCATTTTACAACTAGGGGCTACCCTTTCATATGAATCCATTGGAAAATTATTTTGTTCGACGATCTTTGGAGCTAGGGTTTTTCTCAATAAGGACTTCATATTTATTGCTTTTCAATACTTTCAACAAGTGGTGGAAATGTACCATAACATAGCCTTCTTCAAATTAGTTATAAATAAATCAATGTTAAACATGAGTGCCATGTAAATACAATTTACCACCAATATCATTTCTTGAAATCTGCAATATCTATACTTTATTTGTTCTTTTGATTGATTGAGTCTTCCTAATGTACACTATCACAAATATTTGTTGTTTCTGCTAAAAGTATTTTCAACAAGCTAAATTTTTCCTATTTGTATTTCCCATTCTAGTCCTACTCATTCCTCTATACGTATGTCAAATATGTGCAACTATTGGGATACATTATTATCACCTCAAGACATTGAGTATTATAAGTAATTCATACTAGCTAGATATTTCAACACCACACTAAGTTAGGGAGAAAAATGAGGAGGCAACATTGTCAAATACTCTTTTTTGAGAAATATTTAAAGATATCATATCCTCTAGATATATTCTATATATCAAACCTATTAAAGGTATATAAACATCGACCAACGAGTAGTTAGATGAAGCTACATAGTTGTGAGATTGGATCAATTACTAATTCATAGTTCTTTTCTTGATTGTTATGCTCTACTCTCTTCAACATTCATTTCTTTGTTAGTTTCTTATCATAAATCATTCTCTCTTGAGATGAAGGAATCTATGGATTATGTATGTTTTCATTTCCACTTCAACTTTCTCTAGTTGCAAGGACTAAGAGGTATCAATACAATTGATAAGGAATTGTAAACATGGATACAAAGGTCCCCACATATATCTTTGAATAAAAAGTTTAATGCACAATAATTCCCCTTAAATAATGGTCCAAACATCAATACTTCCACCCTAAAAAGGAAAAACAAATTACTAAAAAGACTCTAGAAGGTGTCCAATGCAAAATAGAAGAAAAGAAAGTTACCCAACCTTTGCTTGTAGAGGTGAAAAAGTATTTTTAGGCTGATAAAAAATCCCTTCAAATTGACGAACAAACATGGCACTTGAATTCTCAAATCTTCTGGCTTGTTTCAAGTGAAAAAAACAATTTCTTTTTTCATAAGTAAGCCTAGGCTAGACTTTGGAGGTATAACATATTAGAAATAAAAACTTCCATTGGAGTTACATTGTAATCATTTAAGGAAATCAAAGATGCAATAACATCCTATTTTTAGAAGATATGCATAGTCAGAGGACCAATTGATCAAGATATGTTAGTAGAGATGCTAGCAAATATTCTATTCTTTAGTATACAAGATAATAACAAGGTTCTCACAAAAGAAATTGCAGAAGATGAGGTGTAGAGTGGATTATTGAAAGTAAAAAATCCCCTGAACGTGATGGGTTTTCCATATATTTCTACCGTTCTAATTGGAATATAATTAAGTCATATCTAGTGAGAATGATTAGGTATGTTAAAAAATCCTTCAATATTAGGGGAACCATTAACTCCTCCTTTTCATAATTAATTCCTAAAAACTCAAACTTCTCAAACTTTTCCCAATTTATGGCCATTTATTTGTTTAATGCATTATACAATATTTAAGTAAAAATCCTAGTGAACTTGTTGAAGCCCATCCTCCCTAAGATTATGTGGGAAAAACGAAGATGATTTATGGGTAACAAGCAAATATTAAATTATGTTATAATGGTTTAGGAGGAAATCCACTCAAGAAAAAGGAATTTCCATCAAAATTGATATGGGAAATGCCTTCAATAAATTAAGTCACTAGTTTATCTTTCACCTCCTAAAAGGGTTTAGCCTCTACTCCTTAGTTTTAAACTTGGCTTCAACTTGTATTAATAACCCTTGGATTTTCGACATGGTCAATGGGAGGCTTTCTTCCATGTTCATATCAAGTCAAGGGATCAAGAACGGTTGTCCCGATTCCCCCCTATTATACATCCTCATGGCTGAGTCTTTAACTATGAAATTGGAATTTAGGTGAAACAATGTTATTCTCGCTTGTATTAATATTCTAAGAGACATCAAAGGGACCAACCACTCACAATTTTTCGATGACACTATCTTGCTTGGGGGAACTTGCATCATTGTAGCATCAAGATTCAAGAGAATATTGGATAAGTTTTTAAATGTATCATAAGGGCTTATAAACTATAACAAATGAAAAATATATACATGTAACACTAAGAAATTATTTTTTAGCATCATCTTAGATTCTCTTCTTTTCATATAACTATGAGTGGAAATAATTTAGGTACCCTAACACGCCAATCTATCTCAAAGCATCATCCTCACTCTAATGGAAATAAGTTCTTAGCAAAATAAAGTCAACTTTTTTTACAGTGGAGTGCACATTGGTTGAACTAGTAGGAAGGCTAGTTCTAATCAAATTGGTCCTCTCCACCCTCTTAGTTTTTCAATTTTAATCTCTTCTTAATCCAAAGGGGATAACTTCTCAAGTGGCTAAGAAATTATGAAAATAATGTGGTAGGGATCAAATACTAATACCAAGCATTTTCATTTAGTCAATTGGGCCACTATCAGAGCCCAAAATACCAAAGCTATATTAGGAATTAAAGACCCCATGATGATGAATCTTCCTTTCGGAGAAAAACTACTATGGTAGCTTATTACAGGAAAATATGAATGGTGGAAAGGATTGTACTAAAAATGTACTTGGTGCAAGAAAAAGGAGTCTAGATCTTCCTCTACCTAAACAAGATGGTTCTTCAACTTGGAAACTTATCAAAGTAATCAACCTAACTTTTCTTTCCAATATTACTGAGATCAAGAAATCCTAAGGATGTGAAAATTGAATGGATAGTATAATGTAACAAACTCTATTAGCACACAACCCAATACTTGTTTTCTCTTTAGTATTGGTTGAATCAATATAGGAAAATAAACTTAATTGACATCTCATCTTGGTCATCCTCTAGGATTTGGACAAATTGGCTTCTTGGGAAACTTCTAGAAAATCTTCTCCATTCTAAGGATTTATTGGAATTCTATCTCTAGGGACGTTCCAAGAAATCTATATCCATCTTAAACCAAAGGGGTTTGGGATCATCAATGTACATGGTCAAACATGGTTATTTCCATCAATTAAGAAATGAATATCCCCCCTCCCCCATAGGATTCATATGGAGAAAAAATTGAAGAGTTGTTGAGGCCCCACCTATACTCACTTCAACCTACATTGTCTTTCACATTTTATGAAGGATCATTGAGCCCCACCAACATTGTCTTTAGAAGTAACAAGAAATTACATTATTACACTTCACACCACAACTCATTACTTAGAGAGTGTTTATCACTTATTGTAAATTGGAACTTGTAATTATTAATATTATATATGCATATAGAAGTGAAAATAAAATGATTAATTCATATTAGTGATACAAATAATATCTTAAGATAGTGATGTCATATCCCATTGGTATGCAAAGTAAATAAGGGTAATAATATGAAATACTCAAGGTAAATGTGTTTTTTTGGACCTTGGACTCATGGAAAAGTTCTTATAGATAAAAAAATTTCACAAGCACAAAATACCAAGACCCTTTGGTACATATTATATAGAAACAAATGAAGACAAAACACCATATGCTTATGGCATGTGATTTTTCCAACAAGGCATGGGAGGATGCTTTAGGTGTAATTGGAAATTTCCTCCATCATCCAACCTCTTGGAGGCATCTATTTTACAAATGGGATAATATATATAAATGATCCTTTAGTCACAAACCTATCTTTAAGTAATTTTGGATGATAATTTTGAAATTTATTTGTTAGAAGATATTCCTTCCTTTGAATATTAGGTACCACAATGGGAAAATCGCATCGATATCCTAGAACAAAATTTGTCACCTTTCTTTGATTCATGGGCAGAGTAACAATGTTGATTTAATTACACTCTTTCCATTTGTTCTTTTCTAGCTTTCTATTTTGATTATTGAAGGAAACTTCTCCAGATAATTTTTTCTAGCAATATAAAAGAATGAGAATTCCCTTACCACCTTGAGTTAACACTTCAAATATTTTCTAGACTCATCTTACACATAAGAGAGAAGTATTAACCTCAAAATTGACTTAGAAATGAGTACATTGTTCCAACAATGGAGTCAACTAAAAGTATTGTATTAATTAGATAGAAAATTCACTTGACAAGAACTTGACCCTTTGGGAGAATAACAGGAGGAATCTTCTTCAAGCATGGATGGAATTTATCCGACTCTTGCTTTTAATGTCAATAATGAATCATAGAAACAAGAGGCCTATCCAAAATTTATCCTAAGGTGCACTTCGAATCAAGGCACTATTGATATTGAATTTACTCTTGGGCTTTGATTCTTTGTTTACTATGTCAAATTTGGTTCAATCCGAACTATGTAAATCAAATTTTTTTCCAATAGAACCTCAAATGCACGCAATGAATGCATAATGTAGTTTGGAATGTATAGATTATGCTTGGTCAATTTTTAAAACAATGCAAGGACCAAAGAAAGGTCTCATCACAATGGGAATATATTTTTTGTTCTTCTTGATATAAGCCTCAAGTTTAACTGTTTCATTAGTAAAATATTTTTTAGTGTGTCAAAAGAAAAGAAAAAATTTATTGTAAAATCTGTTATTTACATCTTTGAAATTCTTCTAATTTAATTATTCGCTAAAAAATTGTTTCACTTGCATTTTATCAAAATTTACAACAAAAAAGTCAAATTCTATTGCTCTAAAATTGGAACCAATCCAAACTCTTATATATTTCAAAAATACAACTTTGTAAAGAAGTCAATCCCATGGAGTGAAGTAGTGAGCAAAATATTGATAAAGAGTTGTAAAAATTCTTTCAGTATTGTTAATGCATGAGTGAGTTTGTGCTACCGATTGTGGGTTTTGTAGCATTTTCGAGATAATCTTAATGGGAAACTAGAAACCGAGAGTAAGGGCCCACTCTGAGGTACCAAGGTTTCCCAATTTATTTTCTTGTCTTTACTTTATTTGTTGGCATTAGATTTAATTTCATTGTTATATTGAAAACCATGTAATTTTCCTTTTGTTAATATGGATTAAATGATAATTAGGAATGATAAAGCTATTATTTTGAGTATAGCTTCTAGAGCATAGGATAGTATATAGATTTCACTTGTCAGTGTCAGTCCCAATGAAGAAAAGTTAATCTATATTTAGAATAAAGTTATCAATTTCATTTTCCATATGTTTATTTGATTGTGTTATTTTACTTTCATGTATTAAGAATGTAATAGTAGAATAAAGCTTGAATATTTGGAGTTGTTTTCATTCTCTTAAGAGTGTTGAATTAGAATAAGATTTGCTATCTACTTAGAATTCAATCTACAACATCATAAACCCATTTGGCATAGTCAATTCAAATGTCCAAGATGAATACCTTGCAACTATAGGTCAACAATAAATGTGAAGTTGCCTTTGAGGATGAATTGTTGTTACATTCACCTTCTAAAAGCTTTGATTTTTCTTCTATTGTTGCCTCTTGGTTTGCTGGTGAACTCATAGATTCTTTCCCCATGACTTTGGATACCCAAGTGTCTTGTTGCACCATTTTTTTTGTTTGGGTAGAAGTACAAAATGAAACTTCCAACATTTTTCATCTCAAATCCCAATGATATTATAATGGCTGCAATAATTCTTGCATGTTCCATGAGGGGTTACTCGGGTTAAGGAAAGTGAAGCATTATCTTAGTTAAAGATGCTAATCCTGGGCTATCCCTTTTAGGAAACAATTACCCCAACATGCCTTTTGGTGATAACTAGAAAATTTGGATGGTATTTTTCCACATCAAGTATGTCATTTAGATCTACACAAAATTCTTGAAATTCAAATCTCTCCTTATGGTGACTTTTAGTTTCATCATTGTAGTCACAAGTCTTATATTATATTTTTGATAATTTATTTGTTATTAGTGTTAGTCAAAATTAAAATACATTTATATTAAAACTTAGTTAAGACTAGAACCTGATCACAAACAACGTTCTACAAATCTTTAGGAGATGTTCTTGTCTGAATCATCTTGTTCGATATTCTTATTTCATTTTATGGATACAATGGAAGGTATTCCCTAGACAAAAACAAATTTGATTTCATAGTGTTTTATATATGAGTATGTTTTAACATATTTGCATCTAATCTCTAGGGTCCGAGTCTAGTGCTTGCTTCAAACAATGATGAAAATATTCTTGTTGTCTTTGGTGGATACAATGGAAAGTATTTTCTAGCCAAAAATAAATTTGTTTTCAGAACCAGATCACCATCCCCACTCATCACATTATATTTTATTTCTTACTATTTTTGCACCATCTAGCTTGTACTAGTACTCATGATTTTTTATATTTGTATGTAGGCAACATACGATTTTATGGTTTTTTATATTTGTATGCAAGGAGAAACACTGTATCTTGCACCTAAAGTCATAGAGTTTTTTTATATTTGTATGCGGGAAACATATGGTTTTATGGTATCATGGCTAGGATGTATTAATTTGGGTACAAGGTACCATTATGTGTCGTGGGCATGAGGTGCCATTATTTTCTAGTTTGGTCCCAAAGTACCATTATATATGTTGAGTATAATGTGCTGTCATTTTGGAAAAATGGATTGTTGGATAATTTTGAATACATGTTTGTTTTTGGACATGCATAATGACTTTGTTTATGGTTTATTTTTTGAATAATATGCATTTTCTTTGGAATTTTTTTATCTAGTGAATCCACTCTTAGAAATGAGTTCGTATATAACCTTAGTATTAAGTGTGTAGGTAGTGTATATTTGTGAGACATAAAATACTTGATTTTACTATCATTGCATTTACTAGCATATATTTTATGGTCATTTTCCTTTTACCTCTTTTGATTTCACTACACTTTTTGACCATAAAAAATGGAAATGAGACCTTACTTTATAATTAAGGCCAATGCTAGGTAGTGATAATTGTTAGGTAATTAAGGATGAAATTTATGTCTACCTACGATGTTGATTTGAACTCACATGATATTAGTTGTCAACATAAGCTCCAACCTAATATTAATATCTAAGATGTTCATACATAATGTTGTTAGATCTCAATAGACGTTGAGAAAGAAAGTTTTGGAATGCATGGTTATAATTAAGAAAATGTGTGAAAAACATAATTTTGTAACATTTTCTAGATAAATAAATAAAAAGTATGATTTTTTCTAGAAAAAAAGAAAAAGAAGGTCTCAATATTAACACTAAAAAGAATTTATAATTATATAAAGATTTTATAATTATTTAAAGGATTTATAATTAGATTGAGAAGAACAAAATGCATGATGTCCACTACTTCAAACACATCTATGCTTTTCTCTAAAGACTTGCATTTAATATATATTCACTACTTTTACTGAAACGTCACTATAATGATAATTTTCCATATAAATTTTAAATCTTACCTAGCCAATAAAAAAGAATTACCATCAAATTGATATATTAATTTTATACTTATCCATCCTGATACTAATTAAAGTTTTTTAACGAAATATAAATTAAAAAAAAATTATATACTGAACTAATAAATTACACATTTTTTTACTTTTATTACTATACATTCATCAACTAATCAGTGAATTTACATTCGTTTTGTTAAAATAAGCTCAATCTATTAGAGTTATAAAACATATACTTTTCATTAGCAACATATAAAAATCCAACCATATACTAAATTCGTAAATACAATTTAAATAAAACAACAAAATCTATTAAAAAAAAGTTGCTTTACTTTATTTTTATTAATATATTTAATAACCTACTTTAGATTCATTTTCTTCTAATTAAATTTCAATACATGTCATGTACCTATACCTAATTTTCTTGTAAACGTGAAAACTCCATAGTTGAATGATTTATTTTAAGTTCCAACTCCAATATTTAATGATTTATTTTAACACGCACATTTTTAACACCTAACTCATTTAAATCATACTCATACACACATATAATGAAAGGGTAAAGAAATAATGAACAAAGCTTAATTACATATATAAAAAGAAATATATACATTTAAACAAGTCTTTGTTTCCTTCAATTCAAGACAACATAATACATAGGCTATAAATTTATGGCCTAATAGGTAACTACCTAGGGAAAAAGAACTAGATAATATAATTTGCAAATATACATCTATATATAAAGCACTGTCCATCGAACAACGTGTTCCATTCATATAAAAAGTGTTAATGGAAAACTCTCTAGAATGGTATCATGATCTCTTATCGATAATTTTCATTGTCATCACTTTTGTCTACTCTTCACTTCTTTCAATTATAACCAAGATGCTATGACCAAATGACTATATTTGGAATATATAACATCTGGTTGGTAGTCTTGAAAGACAATGTGGTCTTCACATTTCTTTACTTCAAAGAAATGTCTCATTGACACCATTAAACCAACTAGATAAGTATAATTCGAAGGATCATTAAATTTGTGTATCAACATGCTTTTCGACCTAGTGCATCACGATAAATAATAATGCACTTTCTCTAGATTATTTTATGGTGTAATAAAAAAAAACATCACCTTCTTTAACCATATCAGAAAGGCAATCATAATCCTTGTCAATCACAACCACTCCATTGTCCACCTCCTCATGAGTAAAACTTCCATATGGTGGAAATGCTATCAATTCTTCATGTAACCATGGTTTGAAATATTTGTTATTGTGGTTTACACACTCATTGGTGGGATCTATATCATCAATACATGTAGGACAAAAGAAAGAGTACTTTCATTTTTGAATTGAGAATAGATTTGTAATATTCTCACTTATAATGGAGTGGAAACTTGTTCCATGCATTTGGTGTCAGTTATATGGAAACAATCTATTAACCTCACCCACTGGAATATTCCAAAAGTACCTGCATGACAAAAAAACTCATGTCAGTAAAATTTTGTGAAACAAATATATATTTTTGATAGAAAAACACACCCAAACACATGTACACACATATGCACATGTACACATATTGAAATATATAAATACATCTACACTCTTACTTGTGCACATGAGCCATCCTTGGATTCGATACATGGTTTAAACTTTGTTTTCACCCGTTAAGAATATCACATGAACTTACAAGTCGAGAAGCCTTTTTATTTAATTGATGCCTCCTAAGTGCACGTTTTACACATCCTCCAACACCATCGTGCTCTCCTTTACCATGCTTAGTCTCAAAGAAATTCCATGTATGATGAATGCCAGTTCTCTTATGAAGGTGAGACAACCATAAGAATTATCGTGCTGATTTAAATTGACTAGCACAACCATCTAACCATAACCAATGTTCTTTAAAAGTGATCTACCATTTCGACATTTCGTTATAAAGAATATCAAAATAAAGCTGAAAAAAACATGCACCATGTGTATGATCATCATTAATGCAGAAATTGTACTCTTTAACCACTTCATAGTTATTTTCATCACTATCAGAACCATCGATACGAAGCTCTTCATGCCTATTCAAAATATGCATTAGTATAGAGTCCTAGTCTAAATGATAATATTCACATTGTATTTTGTTTTGCAGAGTGAATGTGTTATTCTAAGAAAGTCAAGCACCAATAATATTGTTCCCTTTAGGAACACATCACATGATTCCTTCAACTACAATTCTTTCCATTTTTCTATATGAGGGTGCTTAATATATTTATATATTTTCTCCCCAAATTTCTCCATAAAATATGTCACAAAAATATCATCTTCAAGTAAATTAATAATTCTTGATGTTGTTGATGAATCTGTAACAGCAAGGTATGTAACATATTGATATCTTTTCCACTTCACAGTGAGATTTTAAAAATGCGAATAATTGGGATTAATGGGATACCTATCATCAAAGAGTGCCAAATGAGAACATTCTTTGAATTTTCTTCCACCAACACATTCTTTCTTATAAAATTATTGGTAATTTTCTTGTGCACATAATATCTTAGATAAACACTTGAAGGAAGGGGATCATTGGACCAATATTCTATGCCAAATTTTAGAAATGTCTCATAATATAATTGGAATTCTACATAGTTTTGATAACAACATGTGTCACGAATATTGATAGGACTAACATACCATGGCTTAAGCTTCACAAATGTGCTAAGTGAAATATTCACATCAACATTACTCTCTATAAAATTATGGAATAACTACACTTGGATGACCTGTGTAATATGTTTGGAACGAGTTTCATAAACCCCTCTAGATATACAATGTTGCATAATGTACTTTTCATTTGGTGACACACAAGAATTATCTGAAAGTCTATCACCATGTCTCATTGTCTCTCACATTATTTGGAAGTCTATATTTAGTATTGGCTATAGATATTAGCCCAACATGCAAGTTCATCATTCTCATCTAATTGAATCCTAAATTTTTTATGCCTCCATATAATTTTTCTTAATGTTTTGTGCATTCTTGCTTTCATTGACACCAACCGATTTGATGTAGTTCCTTTTTCAACTACACCTATTAACAATGTTTTACAAGCACTTCTTCCATCTCGAGATCAATTTTTTACAAGTGTGCCAAGGGTTTAATTCTTATTTTTCAATGCCAACTAATTTATGTGCACCTCTTTGGAATCTATAACACCCAGTAATTGAATTTCTTTTAGAGCTTTGTGTTTTAAAAATATATGTAACATTTGAGCTTGTGCTATGACAAATTTGTTGAAAATATTGAGATGGGGGGGGTGAATCAATATTTCATGATAATTCAACTTTGACCCATTTTTTGTTATTCTTTATAGAGCTAATTGAATCATATTTTAACTTACAACAGATCTATGAATAAGTAGGTAAAACATGTAAACCATACTTATCAATGCAAGTGAAACATAAGAGCACAACACATCAATAGATCAAGATCATCATCATCACATAGAGACATTGGATATTAGGTGGAAAACCTAACTGGGAAAAACCATTGCTATTGTTTTCTTCGTCTTCTTTTATTAATATTTAGAAAATATTCTTTTACATCTTGCACTGGTGTAGAATATTACCAATGCACGAGATCCTACTGGTTGGAGGCTACCACCTCCTATTAATTCTCTAGGTACCATAGCCAAGAAGATACTACTCCCTTACAGAAGGATCCAACCCTTAGACCCTTTGTGGAACACGTTTCAAAATATTTCACACTAGATCCACTTGCAACAATCTCAAATCCCGTAGGCCACGTTTCATATGATTTTCAAACTGGACCCACAAATAAAATTCTTCCCATCATTTTGAATAACAGGATACCAAAACCTCTCTACAATAAATCTTTGATCAATAACTGAATATGCTCAATAGAAAATCAAACCATAACTCTGCCATATACATCAATACTGTCAAATACTTGCAACAAATATGCACTCAATGAATCTGGCCATCAAACCCTAGCAACATACTCATTAATAAAAAACCCTTATGATCAAGTGTGTCATAAATCCTTGTAGCTTCGAATTCTCAGCCCAAAAGCTAATCTCAACACTACTTGTCAATTTAGCATTTAAGATACATCAAACATCATCACCACTCTCTCTTTCATTATATCATCAAAAACCAATCTCAACATTGCTATTACAACCTAAGGTTATACATGCTAGTGGCCAAAAATTATGCTAATGCTATGTCCCTGCAAAAATATTTGTTATTCATTATTCCTCTATCAATGTATGCTCCAATAAACAATCTCTGTCAATCTACATCCACACAATCAACATAAAACCCTAATTCACAACATGTGGCCAAATATATCTGCAACACATCAAACTATTTTCCCTCACATATAGACCAATTCATCTACAAATCTACATGTTTGACTATGAAAAAACATCTCACTCAATCAATTCATAATACTAATATTTAATGATAATAATACAATACTTGTATATCATTATACTACCCAACTCTAGCTCATACACAATAAATGCACAATATACCAGTTAATAACATATATCCAGTCATCTTCTCAAGCATACCCTTCTCATGATAACCAACATACTGGAATATGTAGCAATTAACTCTTTCATACACAACATGCAACACTGCTCAATATATGTAGTGAAAACCTCTCTCATCAAGGCAGATCCTCTCAGCAACAAATACAACTTCTACATATATCTTTTTGAAAAATATGAGCATATTAATGACAAACAACATCTAACATAGTAATGTGGTCATCAAAGCACATCTAACATCATAATCATAGGACTCTGTTACATAAGAGACAAAAACTCTTAAAAGTTTAATGTTCAAACAAGTCACCTATCTCTTCACAACAATCTCAGATCTATGTTGTAAAAAATACACTTTTGACAGCTACAATAACACTAAATCATCATAGAAACAATCCTTGTAATCTAGCATACACCATACATAGACATGAAAATCTCAAGCATAATTATGCCTAGCCTCTAATCTTAATATGATCAATATGTATTCAATACTGCATACAATCTCTTTACAACATGGGATCTCAATAAATGAAAATTAGGAACAAGATCATCACACACATCAAATTCATAGGCAAGCAACTACAACCAACATATGTCATTTAAACCTCTGCCCTTTACTTTGGTTTTGTTTTCTATGAACAAGGCATTGATCTCTACATATAATAATGATTTCAACCAAGCCAATAACAATGATATCCCTACCAACTCACTACAATATTGACATATCATAGACACATTATGCATTCATTGTGTGACCCAAGCATATGATGACTTATTTAATTAAACACACACCAAATAAACCTATCTAATTAATTTTAAGGACCATATATATAATAATAGTGCACATTCTATCCTTAATGCAGTCAACAAATAGGTCACCAATGTGTTTTTTTAATGAGAGGTTTAGATATGAGCAATTTATATATGCATATATCCCTGCAAACACACCAATATGGGTATCTCTTATTTACAATACATTGATAAAGAAAGATCTAGTCGACTACAGACTACCAAATCAACTACAACCATGTTAAATGATTTTGGAGACAATACTCAACAAACATATTCTAGAAAAGAAGTTTCGTTTGATCAATGCAAGGCAAAAAGTTGAATAGCATAAAATGTCTTCACCAACTTCAAATCCTGGAAAATGACAAATTAAATGCTATATTAGAACATACACACCTTTACTAGGTCGAATAACACTTCATTTGAATACTTGTGCACTTATGAGATGGAAGCATATCACTATCACTAATATATGGTTCATGTTGGAAATAATACTGAGAGGGGGGGTGAATCAGTATTATCAGATCAGATAAAACTTTTCAATTTCATACTCAGATTCATATACGCTACTTCAACGAAGTGAACAAGCGTATACACGCGACTGTGTCTAAAGCAAATAGCGTATACCCAGAGATCTTATAATTCAGTTAGCTTAATCTTCAGTGAATGCATCAGAACATTATTAACAGTAAACAGGTGCAGTATAACAGAACATGACATCACACAAGAGCCACACACATGAACACCATGATATAAGGTGGAAACCCAATGTGGGTGAAAACCACCTGCTGCAATTCGTTTCTTTCTTCTTAATGAGAAACTTCTTTACAATATACTGGTGCAGTCCTTTACCAGTATGCAGGCTACAACCTGCAGAGGGCTACAACCCTCTCTCGTTTTCCACTACTTCTGGAAGGGAGCTACAACCCCCTCAGCTCTTGTACTAGCTGATCCATTTACTAGTACGTAGGTGCTGACCTTACAATCTTCAGGGACCACGTTTCATCAATTTTCAGACTGGATCCAAGAGTACAAAACAAACATTACTGCAATACAATCATCAACTTAAACTTGCATCATAATTCATTAACCAACCCAATACTGAATCACTGAAACCCTGTCATTAAGAACACAGAACCCAAACCAGAGACCAGAACTCTGCAACAACCACCAAAATCAGCAGCAACCTGAGATATCAAACCTTATCATGCATACGCTACTACACTGTACCGAAACCGCGTGTATACGCACTTTCTCCAAAGGCAACCGGCGTACAGATCTAGAAATGATTACTTATGCCTTTACTGTCAGATCCGACCCTTGCCAAACTTCCCGAACAGATAACCAGCAATACCCGATCCTCTCACTCCTTCAGACCCTCTATTCCCACTCTTTGCCTAATGATCTTCTCCTTATATAGCCTTAGGCCCTTCACAATACCACGGGCCAAAACCATAGCAACACAATACCATCAACCTCGAAACTAGGAATCAACACGTCCGTCGAGACACCATGGTCCAAAACCATAGGCAAAACTTCCAAGGACTAACTGCCACGGACCAAAGGTACTTTTCACATGTACGCACTTTTACTGAAACAAACCTGCGTGTATACGCGGATTCTCCTTGATAAACCTGCGTATATCTTTTCTTGTCCTGCTGTACTGAGATCTGTCCTCTGATTAAGTTGCCATCACCTGTACCAACCTCTGAGCACCTGTACCAACCTCTGAGTGAGTTGCCATCAAGGACAACACTTGAAACATAATGCCAACAGTTCACATAATCTGATTCTGATTGTTCCATAACTTTAAAAATATTCCCAAGAATGCTTACAAAAACCAGACGATCAGATCTATGAACCTTCAAATTTCTCAATGCTTAATTATATTTGGACCTTGTGCACTAGTGCAATCAATCACCTATTTCAAAACGTAGAAAAACATAATTCATAAAATGCACATCTAAAATGATCGATCTTCTTGACTATTTATAGTTTCAGAACCTTGTTATTACCACATGCAAATTCATTGGTTTATTGATGGATTTTATTGACGAGATCAAATAGATGTCAAAACTATGATCACATCATTAGCTTGGGAAATTTGATGGTTTGGCTCATGAAATTTTAATTTCCTTCACCTATAAGCATCTTTGCAGGGATAATCTTGGCTCCCACAAAATATGTTCACAAGAAAAATATGCTTCTTGCCACATAAAAGAGACCACTAGATGTTATGACTAAAAGAAAACCCACATAACCTATGTAGTCTAGAAACAAACATCAATATACAAGGTTGTATGTTTTGCACACATAAGTTCTTTACATGATGACTCATATGAAATATAAAATTAAAGGTTGTTTTGTGAGCTCTGTAGATGTATACATGGCTCCTCCTAAGCCCATTAGGCCGCCTTATTATTACAACTCATCCATCCATTTGAGCATAAGATGTTATTTTATTGTACCAACAATATAGAAACCCTAGGTGGCCAGGGGTATGTATCTATTATCACAAATCTATCTAATATAATAATATATAATATATATATATAAATATATAATATTATATATATATATATATATATAATATAATATTTTTTTAGAAAATGCTAACAGATGCAGTGTCAACATCTTAATTATAATAAACAAGGAATATTACTGATAGCACGACTATCAGCATTTTAGTGATCCAATATGGTCTTGCGAATAAAATAGCTAAAAATAGGGATATCAACATTTTCCATTTTGGCTGACAGGCCAATTGTCAATGCCAAAACTAGTTTTTAAATTAAAAAAATGATCACTGTGCTTACCACGTCAGTGTCAATGTTTTCAGTGAAACATGTCTCTATTTGTTTTGAAGGGGTAAAAGTACCAATTAATCAATTTTCCTCCATTGAAATGAGTGAAATGTCATTTAACATGATCTTATCATATGATATGAATTTTATTCGTAATCATAACATGAAATAATTTGATTATTCACTCGCCACCTATGTTATCTCAACTGCATGTCAAGTTATCTCACCTTGTCCCGTAAGAAATTTTTGTGTTAGTTCAGAAACATTTACACTTGGCATTGGAAACTATTTTTCTCATAGGGATTTCGAATTGAATCCTGGGAAGACCACGAAATGAAATGGGGAAATGAGGTAAGATGAACCGGTCCAAGCCCAAAGCACCGAATTTGTTGGGCATTTACCCCGAAATTCTTCGGTTGTTTTATTAGGCATGCTAGAGAGAATTCTTCCACCACTGTACTGACTACCACAATCTTGTGGCTCAGTCTTTTGCGTAGGGGTCGATGCGAATTGTGTGGAGGTGGGAGGCTTGTCATTTACAGTTACAGAGCAAACCATTGTTGAGGCCGTAACCTTAGCAGTGGACAGTGAGAATATTTTTCACGGTCATGTTTTGGCAGGGATCAATGTACCTTTCTTCTTCAAAGAAGAATTCAAAGGGAAAAATTGGAGGGCTGGAGTTTGAAAGGAGTGGTTGCAAGACCAATGACATGTCCCTTTATACCTTTGTCAGCAATATTTTATTTGTGAAGATCGGTTTAATCGGGTAAACCTCTACCATTTTTATTTTTTTACACATCTTGATGGTCAGATTAGAATTAGTCCATCTTTTTATTTTTTAGAGAGCCTTAAACATATGGAAGCTAGGTTCAGGGCCCACAGTAATCCATCTTCTCATTTTATATACCACAAAGCCCTGATAAAATTGATAATAGAAAGCCAGCTAGCTAGGGCAGAAAGAACTTGCAACCATTTCCTTTTCTAGGGAGGTTTTCAACTGCAACCCGTTAAGAGAAGAAGAGACAAACCACAAACTACCAAAAAATGGAAAAAAGCTAAAAATTAGGCAAAATACTTGATCTACTTCTAGAAACAATTTAGCGGAAGCTTAATCGAATTGAGTAAGATCAATAAGAACACATATAACTAATATGGAGAAATCAAACACACCTAACACAGAAGAATTTACCCCGGGAAAGCACCTGCCTAAAACCCCATCTTTGTATTATCCTAGAAGTGGAAATATAGTCCAGATTACACAAAGCGTTAGCTCAAAAGCTATCTAGCTCTCAATACAATCCCTTTGCTGCTGATAGACAATCAAAGGCTTCTCACAAACATTATCCTCTGCCCTCCAAGTCTCCTATTTCTTTGTGCAGTTTCCTTGGGGTCCAGTGATGTCACATGTGTGAATTGGCCTCTTCACACACTCACTAACCTCTGATCTAACTGCACAAACTTGAAGGAGATAAATCCTCATCATGGATGAGCTTTCTTTATAGGAAAAATATTCATCCAAATGATAGTACATTGTCCCTTCTCTGATCTCAACTGGGTCTCTGTCTGAACTGACATGCATGAGTTATTTAAGCTATAATATTCAGTTATTTGAAAATACCAATTGTTACATGCATGCGAGCATTAACAAACTGAACCTCATTAATTAAAAAACTTGTTAAATTAATCTAACTGGACTTGACTCAGTTAACTGAGCCAATTAATTACAACTCATAATTACAACTCATCCTTATCTCTTTAACTGAGGGATAAATTCATCAATTAATAGATAAACTGTTACATGTCCTCACATAGACTTCAAGTTTGTTTTTCCTTAACTAATTAACTCATGGAGATTAATTAATTAATAGTTTAAATTGCTGTTAAGACCAAATTCGTTTTTACTTCCTATAGTTAGACTAGGGACTGCTATAAATAGGAAGGGACCCATAAATGCTATTTTTAGAAGTTTCTATTTTTAGCAGTTTCACCTCTCACCCAATGTGGCCAATGACCTCACTGGCTAAACTGCTATTTTTAGACATGCTATTTTTAGCAGGTCTATTTTTAGCACATTCTAAATTTAAAATTTCTTGTTGCACATTGTTTTTCAACAAGGAGGTGATTTTCGTTGACAGCGTGCCAATGAAGGACCTCCTTGTCAGTTTTCCTCTTTGTAATACAAGCTTTCTTCCATGTCTGAAAATGTTAGTTTCTAAGATTCGATTTCATTTATTCTCCTTTCTTGTATTGTCAGGCATTAGTATTCGTTATTCCAGTCAGCGATAAACTCTGTCTCACTTCATTTTTCTTCTTCCAATTTCTCAAACAATCAAAGGATTTTATGTTATCATGATTTTTATAGCTTGCTCATTAGATCTATAACCTTACTTGTTTAGAACTGGACTTCGTTCCCAATGGTATGTTTTATAAATTTCCCAACCAATTTTATCCTATGATATAAATCTGGCCACTGAACTCAATTGAGAAACCTTCTACTACAATCACCATAAAGTAGTTAAGTTTTATAGAGAGATCCCTCTCCGAGTAAAAGGGCCATATTTCAACCTAAAAGAGGTTCTAAGGTTACCTTAGGGTTTTCCCTAAGTGATAATAGTATCATTATGGAATCATGTAATAAAGCACTATTAACAATTCATAATCTCATCACAATAATGTTGTTAGGGTCAACACACTCCATGCTTCATACAATGTGATCGAACCCTAACATAGCCATTAATCTAAGCGCAACATATATGTACACGAAAATATGTGACATAGATGCGATCCCTTTAACTCGTCCAAGCAAACCATGATTGTACAACCTTCAATTCACATGTATGGAACATCATATTTATTATCACACACCTGCAATATGACAATGTCAAATAATACATGGAAAGGCATGAAAAAATCCTTCCCTTTTTTTCCAACAAAAGAGCATAATGCCAACAATGAATAACTAAGATATTGAATGCATATGAGATGCTTCCACTGGACATGTGCCAACCCTTAATCACCACACCTTTATATCATTCATAAGTAATCATAATTTATTTAACATCAAAATGATAGGGCATCATATACTTAGGTAATGCAACATGTTTCCATTGACAAATAACAAACCTTATGTTCATACATCATTTAACCACTGAAAAATCACAATGATCTAACAACACATCAAGAGTCATCGAAATCAATATCGTGAATATGCATAATAATCATATGCATGGCTTCCATATCATCATTAGGGTTTCAAAATACAAAAATGAACCAACTAAATAACACATATGTAAACCTTCTTTTCCATAAATCGCTCCCCTTGAGACCATGCACCTCTTTCTAGAGAGAAACTGATATTGCGGACTTAATTGCCATCAAGTTCATATGTTGTTTACATGTGCTTCTCTTGAGTCTATGTTGCTCTCTTTCATTTCTATAGTACTTATATAAATATGCATCAAGTATAATTTATTGCAGTGGGGTCTTTCCTTACTCTGAATCTAAAGAGGAGGATATTGACTTCAATCTCTTATTTTTGTAGCACATATACCTTGTCTACATTTCTAATCCCTTTAGATATAACCTTTCCAGTGTCTTCTTATATAATATTTCATCCTCTTGAAGTAAATATAACTACATGTCCTCTATCTGTCATTTGACCCACACTCAGGATGTTCTACTTTAGCCCGTCAACCAAATCATATGCTTCTTTATTTTTAACATTAAGATCAACTCTACCTTTTCCTAGCACCTTCACTAGTGTACTATCTCAGAAAATAACAGCACCACCCTTGGTTTTATTGAGAGAGACAAATATGCCCTTATCTCTAGGAATGTGATGAGAGCATCTGCTTTCTATGTTCTAGTGATTTTCTTCTTCTAGTGTGCACAGAGGAAGGCCACATTTCTCTTCTTTCTCTTTCTTTTTATTCCAAGTTTTCATAGAAGGACTATAGATGGAGATGTCTTCTTCTAGGATTTTGTTAAATATATTTTTGTTCATTTGCATGTCCTATTGTTTGAAATGTCTAAATGAATTCATTGTCTTTATCTTACATTATTTTTCCACATGTCCAAATTTATTACATGTATAACACCTTATGTTACTAGAGAAGGGGACAAAAGAGTATAATACTTATGATTAATTTTCCTTTCATTTTTATATGATATACAATCTATAGCCTTATGAGCAAATAATTTACATGTAAAACAATAGCCTAGAAAGGAACTTGAATACTTTGGAAATGATGATCTTCTTGTGGAGAGACTATTTTCTTGAGGTTCAAACAATTTGCTTTTGCAATTGGTTACGATGTGTCCAAAGTTACGAAATATAAAACACTCAACATCATCGACCATGGGAGAGAATGAATTGTTGTTCCTTATTTGGATGTCTCCGTGTTTTCCATATTCATTTCTAAGAGAAAAAAAATTCTTTGAAGAGTCACTTTCCTTAGCAGTTGGGTTTGTTGCTTAATTGATTCTTGTTTTTTCAAAATTTGCTTTGTTGTCTCTGAGACTATCTACACATTCTTGTGAGTTGGATTCTCTCTTCACCTTTTCATGAAAACTTAGGCCCGATTTAATGGAGGGAGACCTTTGAATTCTAATAATATTTTCCAACATCTTGGTACTATATTGAAGTCTCAATTGTTTGTCCTATTCTGATAGTTTACTTGTTAATGAGATTACCTCTATTTCTAATTTCTCACAATCATTCCCTTTTTCTTTTAGTCGATTGCTTATTGCTTCTTCAACTTTTCTTGCTTCTTCCAGTTGGCTTCTTAACTTGATAATTTCCTCTTTAAGCCCATTTTATTGTTCTTCAAATACCTAAAGTAGCTCCTTATTTTGTTCCTTTGACTTTTCTGTATCAGCCTTTAGAGAGATGACCTCAACTTCAAGTCTTTCAAAATGTATTTTCCTTTCATTAAGCTATTTTTTTCACTGTTTTAATGTCTTCTAATTAATTCACATTATAATCCTTGTTTTCATATACTTGCAACTTTTATTTGAGACTTTCAATCTTTTTCAAAGAATAGAAAAGTTTTCTTCTAGTTTTAATCTCGTTTTCTAACCTTTCTTCTTGTGAATATGTAACTACATTTGATATGATGGAAGTTGTTTCATAGTCACATTCAACTTCTAATAGGCTACAGTTTTCTTCTTCAGATACCTTGAATGTTTTGAAAGAAATATTATCTGTTAGCTTACCTAATGAATGAACTTCTATCTTTATTATGTTCCTTTCACTATTTTCTCCTTCATAAATGGACTGCAAGTTATCCGTATATCTTTTGTAGATTCATAGTGCATAACTTTCTCAATTTCTGAATAAAGTATACTACAATAGATTTCATTTATTGGCCGATGATTCATTTGCAATTCTTGACTTGATGGAGGAGTTTCAGTATAGCTATTACATACTAATTTCCAAATATCATATATGAGTGATATTAATATAGACTTCATCCTATCTTTCCATGCCCAATAGTTTACATCATTGAGCAAACACATACCTTGATTATCCATAGTTCTGGACATGACTTGTTATGCTACTGATTGTCTTTGATAAATAATCACTGATACTGCCACTGGATATGATATCTCACTTGCACTATCACAATTCTTCTGAATAGACTTCTTCCTTTGAGCTACCTTCTTTTTGTGCTTACTTGCCATAATCTCTTAGATTTTTTTCCAATTATTAAACTGATTCCTGTAGGAACCTATCTGTATTACCAATTTTTAGGAAATATTGGGGGGGGGGGGGGGGGGAGGGGGGGGAGAAGGGGATGACTAGTATTTCATGATAATTATACTTTTACCTAGTTTTTTGATTCTTTATAGTGTTAACTGAATCATCCTTTAATTGACAAAAGATCTATGCATAAGCAGGTAACACATGTAAACCATAATCATAAATGAAAGTGAAACATAAGATCAAAAAACATCAATAAATCAACATCATCACAATCACATCAAGATAATAGATATTAGGTGGAAAACCCAACAAGGAAGAGCAACAATTGATATTGTCTTTATCTTGTTTATTAATATTGAGAAAATCTTCTTTTACATATTGCATGGGTGCATACTTTTACTAGCGTGCATGCTCATACTTGTTGGAGGTTACCACCTCCAATTATTTCTCCAACTACCATCAGAAGGCAACTATTACTCCCTTACTAAAGACTCCAACCCTCAAACCTTTTGTGCACCACGTTTCAAAATATTTCACACTAGATCCACTTGTAACAAACTCAAATCTCGTAGGAAATGTTTCATCCAATTTTCAAATTGGACCCACATATAACATTATTCTCATCAATATGACTAATAAGACACCAAAACCTCTCTGCAATAAGTATTTGATCAACAATTATACATCATTTAATTTATCGACCTACATGTTTGATTATGACAAAGCATCTTACTCAGTCAATACACAACACTCATCTTTAATGAAAATAATACAACACTTGCAGATAATTATACTACCAAACTCTAGCTCATACATCATCTCTGCACAATATACCAGTTCGTAGCATATATTCACCCATCTTACTAAGCATTCTCTTCTCATGATAACCAGCATACTAGAAAATATAGAAATGATCTCTTTCATACACAACAAGCAACAATACTCAACATATGTAGTGACAATCTTTCTCATCAAGGCACACCAATTTAACAATAAATATAACTTCTACATACATATCTCTGCTAAATATGATCGTATCAATGATTAGCAACAACTAACATAACAATGTGATCATCAAAGCACATCTAGAATCTGTTAGCACCTAAATCTGCCTTAGGCTGAAGGAAGGCAAAATTCAGGGTAACGACAAACCAAGTTCAGTCTGGTAGCTAGCCCTACCAGAACAGAAGAGGGCTCTCTCCGAGTCACACTCAGTGAATAGATAAACGAAATGGCTTGAGATGACTTACAGTGAGATATTTATCTTAGGCTAGTAAGTGAATATGGATACAAGAAGTGATTTTTATGAATGACTGTGTTTCTAGGATGGTATGGGACCAATGGACCTCAATGAACAGAGAATTTAATACAAAGGCACAGATTACTTTGTGAGGTAGGATAGGCGGAGAGCCTAGCAATTTAGTTTAAAATAGTGTAGAATGGAGAGATAGCTTAGGAGGGTGAAAAGGGCATGGACAACATGAATCCTTTTCAACATAAGAAAGAACACTGAACATGAAATTTTCCCACAGGCAGAGCAATAAAATTGAATTCTACCTTATCTAACTTAGAAAATTTCACTAGAAATGAATATGAAAAGAACTATGAAACATAACAAGATACATATGAAACATAAGAGACACGTTTGCTACACTCACAGCCACATGAATCTCATGAAATAGAGCCGCTGCCTTTCATTAATCCTTTGTAAAAATATACAATGAATAAACAAAGTTTCTTTCCCACAGTCTCCCAGAAGTTACAAGCCAACCAACCCTTTGCAAATAGTTTGCATACAATATATAGAATATTCCATGAAGAGATAGAACGCCCAAGGGTTGGGGAGTTACTCGAATCATTAAAAAATGAAGATGGAGAGCCAAACATCAGCTACAAGTGCAGTGTCACAAACATGACAAATGGCTTGGCTGACTGTTTGCCTTCCTTCGCCACTTGGATAGAAGCCCATCTGGAGTGAAAATACTTTAAATGCCACCTTTGGTGCCGAAAAAGTGAAGTGTAGATGAGAGGGCCCACTTATGAAAAGTCGCGAATCGAAATTTTGCGAAACAGAGGTAAATTGGGCCTTTTTCCTATATGTGTCGTGCCACTTTGGGGCCAGTTTTGAGGCACTTTTACGAGTGAAAAATGTCCCCAAGTGTGCTTGTTGGAAAGCCTGTCTTGTCTACTTTCCAACCCAAGTGGAATTTTTGAATTTGGTGCTCATTTGTCCCTCCAAATCTTCATTCTCCCAAGACTGCTTCCTGTGTGTCAAAATAGGGGCAGTGAGGCCATTTTTTGGGTGTTTTTGACCTCCTTGAGACTCAAATCATGCCCAAATTTCTTGCCCGAGTGCCAGTAGTCATGATTTTGCATGCTGAACCCAAAAATACAAACCATTTCTCATTTGGAGTTCCCAATCCTACGCGTTGCACTAGTGGCGCGGCGCTTAGGGAGAAAAAACCTATGTTTGTGACCAAAAATTTCCATGTGACCAAAATTGTCCCAAATTTCTTGAAATTTGGGTTGGAGTTTCTCTAAGAGGCACTATGCTGGGCCACAGAAGCTTCAGCCAAGATTCTAAGCCGATCTTTCTCTTTTGCCTCTTTTGCCTCTTTTGTTGCTCTGCTCAATTTAGCCTTCAAGCTCCTTATCTGGGCCTTTGCACTCATGTTCCGTGCCCTGTAATGACAAGACATCCTCCTTAGTATGGTTTTGTGTCTATTGGCCTTCTCCAATAGTCTCTCCAGGTGGATATTGATCCGCTCTAGCCATGACTCACGGTCATTGTTGATCTCTTGCTCCAAGGTAGTGAACTCGATCCTTCTTTGCTAGCCAGCTTGTCGATTTTCATGGATGCTTTGCAGCTCCATGATCACATGCTAGTCCTCAAGCCGCTTGTTCCTCTACTCCAAATACTTGATGATCCATCTGGCCCTCTCCACATTGAGCAAAAAGTCTTGGATCTCCGTGTTCTGCTCCTGAATGGTCATCCTGAATTTGGCATTCTTCGCCTCTGCCTCATCATCCTGAATGAGGTTGAAATCGGCCTCCTATTCACCTGATGGCCCCTCATCATGCACGAGCCTCTTTCCCTTGTTCCGTACCTGTGTCGTTGATGCCGGAAGCGGGGCCCCTTCCACCCTAGGTGGAGATAACATTCGCTTTGCTGCTGCAAACAAGTGTCTACTGCCTCTCTGATATGTAACAAAAAATGGCATGGTAGTGGTCTCATGGTGCTCATACTGATGAGAAGGACCACCCATCTCCTGATTTAGCTCTGATAGTACCTGTGATGTGCTGAAAAAGTCACGGGAGATGAAGTCCTCCCAAGCAATGCCCTGCAATCCCAACTGATGATCTAGCAAAATCCAGATAAGAGAAAAGTGATACACACTGTTAAGCTGCTGCTGAGGGGTCTTATGCATGAAGGTGTTCATCCTCTCTATGTTCCTACATATGAAAAACGGGAGGTTCATCATCCTCACCTTGGTAAAGTGCATGAGCAACCTTATGTGATAGATATATAGTCGAGAGAACAATCCCTCACAGCTGAAGTACTTCATGATCAATTTCATGAGTGGAGCATACTCATCTTTCAAGTATCTGAAGGGAAAGACTCTTGTGAGCTGACTCAAGAATATTGCCTTGATGTAAGGCTCATAGTGTTGCCTATCCACCTTCTTCTTCTTATGCCATTGTTATCCAACATTTCGTATGCCTGTTACCACTGATATAGTTTTGGGTGTGTAACAGCGCAAATCAACATCTAATTAACTTATTAACATTAAATCTAAACAATGAAGAGTGCTTACCTGAGCTTACCTGTGCATGAAGTAAGCTTACCGCAACATGGTTTTGGGGACGACTCTCCTCCCAACCGTAGGCTCAATTGTGCAGGATTCTGCTACAACTGGCCACCCCCGAGCCCTCAATCAACGACTACTGCCAGTATTCCTAAGTCTCAGTACTCTCCTAAGGAAATGAAGACAGAACCTTTGAATGATGGAACAAGACCCCTTCCATCCTCCTCATCATTCCTTAAATAGAAAAAAATATTGGATGGGAAACCACATGCACACCTCCATGTGTCTGCATGCCACATGCCCACCCTCCATGTGTCGGCATGCTAAA
>APFE031533636.1:0-65604 GCA_000404065.3 Pinus taeda | reverse complement strand
GCCGCTCAAAAGACCAAAAGAAGTGTGGGAGGAAAGAGTATGCATTTTTTGTTAATCCCAAAAATGGAAACAGAAAATCATTTCATTTTAAAATGTGAGTTCTTTAAAGACAATATGGAAAGTTATGCAGACACGATGACTCTAGGGATAATCTATTCAGCTAGCAGTTTGTCGAGAAACTGGAGCATTTATTGTGAAATTTCATAAAAAAAAATCAAATACATCAAGCTGATGAATAAACAATCTGTTACATAAACTATCTTTAATCTTTTCAATGCTAAAATAATTTCTTTCTTTCGTTCTAAAAATTCTTCAAAATCTAAAAATCAATTACCAAGGGTGAAGCAAAGTGAAAGGAATACTGCAATCCAGATAAAAATGCTCATCCTGTCTGACCCCAAACCACGCCTTGTCTTAAGCAACCTCACGCGTCTTGTATGACCCTACCGCACCCGGTGTCAAAGACGCTTCCTCCCGCTATGGAACAAAACTGATTATGTATCAAAGACCCTACCGCACGCGGTCTTGTATGACCCTACCGCACCCGGTCTCTCATTCCTCCCGCTATGGAACAAAACTGATTATGTATCAAAGACCTAACGTAGCGGTCTGGTTTCCGTTATTCGTCATCAAACAGACGTCACATATTCTCATTCACTTTCATTGAAATTTTCTGTAATTTTTTTTCAAACATATGTCACATATTATCATCTTCTTTCATCGAAACTGCATATACTAGTACAAACATGCCTTACAAATGCTCGCAAGTTGTAAAAAAAAAGCTAGTTGAATCGATGTAGGACTGTAATGAATTGTCAATCTAAGCCTGTGATTGGTTTGAGTTCTATACTCAGAGAAAGTCAATATAGGCCATGTAATTTACGATGTTCCTTCCTCGGATTCGACCCGCAAGCTCACGACGTGTGATGTTGTTACATGTTATCACTACATACCGTCGTGACGTTGCATTGTAGTGCTCGATATATTACATTTTGCAGCCTGGCATCTCTGAGGTGAAGAATTCAACGAATCACGCTTCTACGATGTCAGAATTCCATGCTAGAGCCTACTAGCTTCTCACTTTATTGATCATTGACTTTAAAATCATGAATGGAAAACGCTGCCCCAAAGACAAAACTTCATGCCAGAGTCTACTAGCTTATCTTCTTTATCAAGCAATCGACTATAAAATTATGTAGGTCGCTCACCGAGTCACCAGAATAAAGCTGGCAGCCTGTCAACTAATATTTATTTTCGATGGTGGGTCGTAAGATTTAGTGGGATGTCATGAAATTTTCCTGCGTGGCTTATGCTATGTTATGTAGTATTAAGGTTGATTATGATTATGATGTCATCTTTTAATAATAATAATAATATCCATTTTTAAGGTCACAGCGAAGCCAGACACCAAATTGGTGTATGAGACCCCCTTATTTGTGGGACAAAGGACCCACCTCCGCGCAGCGATTTCACTGCTAAGTCTACGAAGGCATACATACTCTACCCCTCTAGTTTTGAACCTGTGACCTCTTAGGAGGAAACACATGCTCTTAACCATTAACCATTAACCATTATAAATGGGTCTTGTGTAGCGAACAATATATGTATATGTATCATATCATTAACATAAAATAATTTCGCGTAGGATAATTTATGTAGACTTTTAAGTTATAAATAGTTTTGGTTACACAATTTTGAATTAATATCACTGTCTATACGTAAGAAAAAACAATATTTTATTTTATATTCAAAATATTTTATTCTATATTTTTATCTAGTTATATTTATAGTTTTTTTAATTAAATTGAAAACGAAATTTGATTGACTATTTTAAATAAATCCTTGATTTTATCATAATATTCTTAAAAATATTTTAGAAAATATCATCTATTTATTAATTATTGATTATTAAATTAAAATTTTAGAAAATCTTATTTCAAAATATACATTTTTATTGATGCAATTAATAATGATGCATTTTCACTTTAATGTTTTGTAATTTTGATATAGATTTAGATTTTTTATTTTTTATTTTTTTATTTTTTAGTTAAAATCATGGTTTTTAAAATTTAAATTGTGTTGCCAAATGCATAAATACATTTGACATTAAGAATTCTCTCTAGCACTTATACTTGTAAATTTCAAAATTCATATTTGATTTCAACAAAAGATTTTGGATAAAATTGACAAAATACTAAAAAAAATCAAAATTTAATCTATTACCTTAATAATTATCCTAAATAATATTATGTGATAGTGCACAAAAAAAAACATTAAAAATAAAAAGAGTTATTTAACTCACAGTTATTATTTCTATCTCAATCTTAATTATATAAATATTTATTAATTTATTTTTAGAAATAATATATAATTTTAAACTAACTTAATAGTTTAGAAATATTTATTATTTTAAAGTTATTTGAAAAATAAATTATAAACAAAATTATTGTTTGATATAGATATATCAAATTAGAAAATTTACACAAACTACTTTCCCACACACAAAAGATTATATTTAAATAATTGTTCTAAATTATAAAACATATATAACTAAGGGTTTAGGTACTCTAAAATATATAGAATTTTTTTAGTGATTAAACATCTCCAAAAGAGTGCTCAAACACACCCTGGAGCCAAAAAAAAAAAAAATTGATGCTAAAAAAATCCCACAATAAGCCTCAAAAAGTTGAAATTCTAGATAATTAAACACTGAAACCCCATATATATATATTATATATTATTAGATATTCCAAAAAATGATTGTTTAAAAATCCAATCATAAGTTCAAAAAGAATTGAATTCTCTGTTAAAAAATCACTTTATATATATATAGCAATTTTGGCTAATATCAAATGACTTGATTTCCATACTTTCCAATACTTGTAAAAGAAAAGTGTTGTTAAGAGAATCATAACTGTAAAGGTAACACAAACTTTTCGGACAAAAACTTTGAATTAGAGCTTTGAACTAGAGTTGGAGCACCTACATGTTATAAAGTAACATAGATGTTTCCAATAGTATCCTATTGTATAATTAAGCCATTAAAAATATATTAGAATGAAGTATATCAAGTTGTGAATTTACTTTAGGGTTTCTAACTAATCTTAGCTTGAATGACTTTATGGTTAGAAAAAATTTATGGTGAGATAGGTATTGAGCCATAAACCATGAAACCATAATATAATATAAAGGATTAATAGATTAACCTCGTTAACAAGTTAACAAGAGTTTTAAATTAATATTAGGAGTCAAGAATATTAATGATAAATCTTACTTTGAACATATGTTTCAAAGAAATCGAAGTTTTGGAAGCCCTTTAAAAGTATACATACAAATAGGAGTGTGAAAGATATTAATGGTTATAATTTCAAAGAGAAAGGAAAGAAAGGATTCATAAGATAAAATTCTTATTTCTTTAAATTATGATAACCAATGTTTAAAACACAATAATTTAGTTGCAGACATGATTAGTATAGAAAAGAAGAAAAGGTTCAAAAAAATGAAACTCCTTTTAGTCTAGATATAAGGGAACCACAATTTTAAAATAATAATAATAGTAAAAAGAAAGGGCTTTTAAAACCCTCCAATGCATAAATAGGAACATGATTAGAAAGGAATAATGGAAATGTGAAGGAGAAATTTGAAAACTTAGACCTTAACAACCTAAAATAAAAGTAAAAGAAAGTACCAAGAAGGGGAAAATAGGTCTAATACCTGGCCAGATAAAATTTGTATCCACGACAGGTTTGGTGATAAAGTAACATGGTGTTTGTCATTTCAAACCCTAAAATAAATTCAAATAAAAAAATATTTTCATTAAAGAACCAAAAATGTATTTAAGCTCAAAACCCTTACCCTTTCTTTAATATGTGAAAATTCAAATGCATTATCTCAAACTCTATATACTAAAATAGAAATTCACAAAGGAGAAAATTTCCTCCGAAGCATTACGGGGTCGAAACCATGGAAGTGGTTGCATTTCGAGTTTTCTTCTGAATATGTAAATCCTAGTTAGGTTTCCACCCTTGCTTTGAAATTTTAGCAGATTTGAAAAGATAATTATGTTTGGGGTGAAAGTTGATGTTTCAAATATTTGCTCTCGAAAATAAAGTGGAAAATCTAAAACCCGAAAAAGAAACCTTATTTAATAGGATTTTGTCAAGCAGTTGTCCAAAGGGCTTGCAAATATCCAAAGAATTAGTGGTTAGAAAATTGCTTAAAATTCTATGCTAAAAATAAATGTTTAGATAAATTTCTCTACACACCCAACATTAAAAACTCAAGTCTTTAAGTTTGAGTCTGATAAAACCCTTGACAACTGAAGAAAATGGTATACCTAGGAAGGAAAATGATGAACATATTTGCCACAAACAACTTAAGGAATGGCTACAAGATGAAAGAGAAGCCATGCTCAGATGAAGCATAACCATTTTTTTTACCAATGAAGCAAACTATGTAACCCTAGTTCAAGACCACAAAATATTAGACCGCAAGGACTAACAAGTCTAGAAGGGTAGTTAATTTGACTAGAGTATTCACAGGATCACAATCATCATTCAATCACTCTATTATATCTTAATCATCCATTTGTGACTCTGCTAGAACAATGATTTGAATGTTTGACATGTGGATAGAGGACTCACATCGCGTGCACTTTAATGTGACTCATGGAGGTTCCGATAATGACTTATTATTAGGTAAACATCATAAATATGACTAAGGGTTAAATTAAGGCTAAACAATTCAATTAACCTTATATGAAGAGTAGTCACATGACATAAGGCACAAGCATAACATGGTGGGTAGTTGAGGATCATTTAGGTGTTATGAATTGACGGTTCAGAGTTCAAGTCACATCGCTTTTATAAACACGCACACACACATAAAATAATAACTTTTTTTTGAAGTTAGGAAAAATAATTCTAAATCAAAAGCACCTATATGAAAATACATATCAAGTTGTTTCTATATTACGCCAATGAGTTTGTACCTTTATTGGATTAAGTAAAGATAACATTATTTTATATGGTATTGGAGATACATTACCTGTCATATCAAAGTTTTAAGTTGCATCACTCAGGCTTATGAGCTAGATCATAGCTAGAATTTAACAAAATAAATGTTTGTATATCACAAAGATAAAAGTAAAGAAAAGTCATGAAAAAAATATGTTCAAGAATTCCTAATGGAGAGGAACTTCGGATAAAAATTCGTGGTTAAAAATCATCACATATAGTAGAATTGTTAAATATTGTAAGAGGTATGAAAGAGGAACTGGCAAGTATTAAAGAAAAAAGTGAAAAGGTCTTGAAACCTAGTTCCGATTAGGAAACTGAAAATGAAAAGGAGCTAGAAGAAGAAGCAAGTGGACATAATTAAACTAAAATGTCACTGCTAGCATATAATTAGATGAAGAATCAGAAAATAGAATTGAAAGGACAAATTAAGAAGATCATATCTCGTGTTTGATGGTGAATTAGAGGAGGCAACTTAAAACAAGTCAATTGTAACATCAAAAAATATTTTCTAGTATATGAATATCCCAGTATTGTGAAAGCCAAATTACCCACTTAATAATTGCAAGGTAAGGCATCCCTATGCTAGGATAAAATAAAAACTCTACAAAACATAGAATCTAAGACTATAAGCTCGAAATGTTTTCAAAAATATTTGAAAGAAAAATATGTGAAAAAAATGTATTATGATGACCGAGCGAAAGAGTTTCATGAGTTGAAGCTTTTTCAGATGTCTATGGATGAATTACTCACTAAATTCACCCATATCCTATGACATGTATTGCACATTCATAAAGATAAAGATACAATTCAATTATTCATTAACTATTTACCACTTTCCTTCAAAGAAAATATTAAGTATGACGTCAATCCCAAGACTATGGATGAAACAATCCAAAAGGAAAAAACATGTTACCAACAATCAAAGAGAATGAATGATAATTCAAAACCTTGGTAAAATAATAAAAAAGAAAGGTTTATGCAAGGGAATAACGGGTTCAAACCTTCCTCCTTTAAGAATTATATTAAGAATCATCAAAACATAAATTTTAGTAGGAACAATAATCAACAAAAGACTCAGTTGCAAATAGGATCTATAATCAGAATTAATATAGCCATGAACAATCGAAAAGTTTAACATAAATCCACTATGATCAAATTAGAAGGTAACATTCTAAAGCAAGCTACATCAATTCTGATAGATCGAGGAGCAACATTAAGTTACGTTAGTCCAAAAATAGTGGACAAATGTAAGCTAAAAAATGGAAAAGCGTAAAAAATCATGGATTATATAGCTAGCAAATGGTACAAAAAGGAACATTACCAATTTTATTAGGGATTTTCCCATTAATTTAAATGGGTCAAAATTAGAAATGAATTTTGATATCCTACCTCTAAGATCTTATGATGTGTAAATAAGTATGCATTTGCTGGAAAAGTATAGAGCTTTCATGAACTTCCTAGAATAGGCTATTACTTGTACTGATGATGAAGAAGTGGTACAGGTCATTCGAGAACAATCCAAACAATATAGATATAAACCTTGTAGTTAAAAAAATGTGCAAGGAAGGGTTGTAAATTACTTGCAATATAGGTGGAAAATTTAACATAGGAAAACATAGAAAATACTTTGGATGACTTTGCATTAGTGAGGGAATTTAAGGATGTCTTTTTAGAATAAATAATTGTGTTTCCACCAAAAAGGGACATTGATTTTACCATTGAATAAATACTTGGGGCAACACTAATTTCAAAGGAACCTTATAAAATGAGTGTACTAGAGATGAATGAGTTAAAAATGAAACTTCTAGAATTTTTGGGAAAAGGATATATCAAACCAAGTGTCTCACCTTGAAGAGTTTCAATACGTTTTGTAAGGAAAAAGGATGGCACTCTTATATTATGTATTGAGTATATAAATCTAAACAAGTTGATCATTAAAATAAAATACCCAATGCCTAGAATTGATGATCTAAGAGTCTTCTTTAAGATAGACTTATCTAAGATAGAATTAAGATATGGTTCCCACCCAATAATAATTAAATGTGATGATATACATAAGAATGCATTTACAACTAGATATGGCCATTATTAGTTTGTTTTTCTTCCTTTCAAACTCATTAATGCCCCAACCATGTTTATGTGTCAAATGAATAATGTTTTTAGCTAATACCGAGATAAATTTGTATTGATTTTGGTTGATGACATCTTGGTTTATTCCAAGACATTAAAAGATCATAAAAAAAACTTAAGAATAATGTTGCAAACACTTAGAGAGCATCATATATATGCCAAATTTAGTAAGTGGGATTTTTATTAGCATCATATTCAGTATTTCAGGCATGTAATATCCAAAGAAGGAATTGTTATAGATCACAAAATGGTCAAGAAAATTCTCAACTAACCTATTACCAAAGGCGTAGTTGACATCATATCCTTCATTGGAATTACACATTATTACCGTAGGTTCATTGAAGGTTTCTCCAAGATGACCTATACTATAACATATTTACGAAATAAAGGAGTTAAAATTATCTAGACTCAAAGGTGTTACGAAAGTTTTAATCAATTGAAATATTTACCAGTTGTAGCTCCTATAGATAAGATTTTTTATCCCAATACAGACTATATAGTGTGAAAATATGATTTTCTAGAAGGATTACGTGGAGTGTTAATGCAAGATAACCATGTTACAATCTATAAATCTTGGAAGCTAAAGGGACATCGATTTTTTTATGTTGTGTATGACATAGAGATAGCTATAGTAGTTCCTTTTTTTAAAATATGGTGGAACTATATTTTGGGAAAGAAATCCACATTAGTTACTGATCATATCAGCCTCAAATATTATTTTAGTCAACCAGATTTAAATGCAAGGAAAGCAAGGTGGATTCCTTTCCTTAGTGAATTTAAATTTGACATCGAACACATTAAAGGAATATAAATAAATTCAATATGCATTGAGTAGAAGCTTAAATAAAATATTTGATATGTTTCTTAGCAATGTTAAACATACTAAACGAACATATTGAGGCTATAGCCATAAGAGATCACGAATACTGAAAAATACAAGAAATATTGAAAAAAGAAATTGACTCAACAGAAGGATCATATTATGCTTTAAATAGGGATGATTTGTTGAATTTAAAAAACATAATTTACATCCAAAATGTGCACAAAAATTAAACAATTGATCCTAGATAAACATCATAAGAAACAATTTTCATCTCATCTAGGCTACTAAAAACTTGTTACAACACTTGGGAAATTATTTTATTTCCTAGGAATGAAAGGAAAAGTAGTTGAATATTTAGCAAAATGTATGCAGTGCCAAAAATTTAAGGTGGAACACTACCATCCTATTAGGTTGTTATACCCCTTATCTATTCCTGAGTGGAAATGGTGAATTATCTCCTTAGATTTTATTATAGGCCTACCTAGAACTAGAAGACAACACAATTATATCATGGTGTTAGTTGATAAGCTAAGTAAGGAAACCCATTTTATACTAGTGTTGTAAACATTGAAATATTTTCAAATAGTTGATACTTTCATGAAATAGATATTCATACTTCATGGGGTACCGAAAATTGTCATATTTGACAAAGATGAAAAATTCACTCAAACTTTTGGAAGACACATTTTATAGGATTAGATACCCAATTGAATTTTAATACTTCCTATCATCCTTAAACTAATGGATACATTGAAAGAACCAACCATATCCTTAAATACATGCTTCGTATGTGTGCAATGGATCAACATACTAAGTGGAATGACTATTTACATTTGGTTGAATTTGCATATAACAATAGTTATTTGACATCGCTTGAGTCTTTTTAAAGTTGTTTATGAATGAAAATGTTGTACTCCATTGAGTTGAAATCAACCAAAGGATAAACTGGTTTTGGAACCTGATCTCTTAAAGAATATGGAGAAAGTGGTTAGAAAGTTAAGGAAAAAATTAAAAATAACTCAAGATAAAAAGAAAAGTTATGTAGATTAGAAAATGATTCATGAAGAATACAATGTGGGGGAATATGTTTATATCAACGTTAGACCAAATAGGATAACATTAAGGCTAGGAACTTGTGCTATGTTAATACCTAGGTTTTGTGGGCCATTTAAAATACTAGATAAAGTAGGACTAGTAGCCTACCAACTAACACTACCACCACAAATAAAAGTGCATAATGTACTCCATGTATCATTTCCAAAGAAATATATTAATGATCCAAATCATATTATTGATTGGAATTTCATAATGGTTGAACTAGAAGGTGAGTTCCAGGTCGAGACTCCATGAAATTTAGATAGGAAAAAAACTTTAAAATGGAACCAAACCATCAACCAAGTTAGAGTGCAATGGAAGCACTTCGGCCTTGAAGAGGCCACATGGGATATGGAAGAGAAAAATCAAAAAGAATTTCCTTCACTCTTTCTGGAGTGATGAGTAAAAGGAAAACATCGATCTTAATGTTCAAATAAAGGGGAGAGTAGATGTAGCCCTAATGCAATTAATTTTTAGAACTCTATTATTTTACATTTATTTGAAATTACCTAATTTTAAAATACTATCTATGAGAGGAATACTAACATTGATTGAAACATGTAAATAGTTATTTGAAATAATAAATAAAATATTATTTTTAACTGGAAATATTGTGGGAATCATGATCCGAGTAGTCAGACTATTTTGTTGTCAAGTAATTGTTAAGTGTTTAGAGTCCCAGGTAGTGGACAAGTTAAGGTCACAGTCGTCATAGTTACAACTTCCATGATTCCTTAAGATTCTAGGAGGAATAACCACCACTAGAGAGACAACATAACTAGAGATAAGTTTTATGCTGAGTGGGGGGGGGGGGGGGTTGATGAAGATAATTCTAGCATATCTAGAGAGAAACATACGGCTAGAGGAAAAGACTAGAGACTTCTGTGAAAATCATGGGTATAGAGGAAACCAGGTAGACATTTAAAGCATACCTCTGTTAGATTCTCCATAAGGAAGGAAGAAATTACAATTGAATTTTGACAAATTATTGATGACAATGGAGTGATTTTAGGATTGGGGGGATGCTCTATATGCAACTCACTGGTTGGGAGGAATGTTCTTGTTCCCACTCTATTTTTAAGTGTTAGGTAAGTAAAAATATAAATTGCGTTCCTTGTCTATCATAAATGATTTTAGAATGTATAAGTTAGTGGATATTAGCATGGGGTTGTTTGCTTCAAGAAGGAATAATCAACACTTCACGAAGGGGAATTTTAAGAGTTTTCTTAAGACAAAAGAAATATTTTGTCTTAAACATTTAATTTTGTCACAAACATTTTGGATGTGAATACATATTTTTGTCTTTAACATTTAATTTTCTATTATAATTAATTTCTTCCTAAGAGGTCATATTTACGATATGAGGTCATATTTAATGAAAATTTTCATTGTCGTGGTTCACATAATCATGATGGGAGGAGCGTAGATCGATACAAAGCCTAGGTATCCCTGTTTGATAAGCAAGCAAGGGTGCCTGATTGTGGACAAAAATGATAAGGTTGAGCAGGAGAAAGACACCAAGGAAGGAGGAAGATGTGAAGGAAGCAGAGGAGGAGGAAATTATTGTTTTCATAGAGCATTTGATTTCAAGCCCAATTCTTGCAGAGCTCTTAGAATAATATGATGAATAGTTTGTTAACCGAGCTAGTTAGGGTTTCTTCGTAGCAATAATGTTAAGTGGAGCTTGCAAAGACATGAGATTCTTGCTAAGTACTTGTATCTATATTTCTTATAGGGTAGTATTTGTATTTCTTGCAGGGGGAGGGCGGGGATAAATGCCAAATGACGGAATCAAGGAAGGCTATCAAGTATTGATCTCTATATTTCTCACAGGGAAGTATCTATATTTGTTGCATGGTGAGGGCATGGAGAATCCCAAATGAAGAAATTGAGGAAGGTCGTCAAGTACTAGTCTCTGTATTTCTCAAAAGGAATTCTTTTTATTTATCACATAGGGTGAGGGCAGGGAGAAACACAAATGATGAAATTAACGAAGGTTGTCAGTTACTTTATAAGGTAGGCCCTATAAATGTAACATTATTTTCATGGGGGAGCCAAAGATGTAACACCCTCCTCCCACATCTACCGATGTAACCATCCAACTGGGTAATAATGTCACGGGAAATTACTATGATATGATTCGACCTCCTATGTTACCTTAAGGAAGTGGAACCAACAAAAACACACCACACAAACCTTCCACATCAACAACAAGACTTTCAGGAACCATCCCAACTTCTCAGGTAACTAGCCCCTGGGTACAACTAAACTTTTAGACCATCAAACCCCAAGATGCTCCCCTAATATGGACTATCATGCATCTAAGAGGCTCCAGATCCTCCCATAACGTGGGTATGCATGCATCTAGGGACTTTTTTGCCCAATGTTGTGCTTACATCTCCAAGATTTGAGCCACTGTTTTATGCCATGAGCCCAGGTCTCTGCCCAAAACTCAATGACACTTTCAGAAACAAAATACAACAACAAAATAAGGAAACTGAAGCAATTAATTGAAGGAATTGACTAGCACTCTACTAGCCATGACAGGCATTTCATCAAACATGTCACAATTATGTAATATACATGTTTAAACAACATATATGAGCATAGGGGGCTCATACTCATATGAGAATCCCTAAGAAGCATTGATGCCTCAACACATTAGTTGTAGTTTCATCCATTAGGCCATAGACACATTGTTCATCCATTTACAGGTAAAAGCATGGTGAGAGCCATACATAGCCACTGTCATAATACATGTTCATAACCAACATACTAGAAACATAAATACCAAGGAAATCATAACCATATCATCCACATATAAAAAGGTATAATATTCATGAAATAACAAGGACAGATAACCTCATATTAATGATCCAAAGACCAACTAGTTGTGGGACTTCAACGAACCACCTGACCGTAGACATGGCTAAGATAATTCTCTCTTGAGCTAGCCAACCCTGTGCCATATTCCAAGAATGAATGTGGGGTATCATAAAGCACATCAATCGAAACCATCTAGGGCTTCCAGAGGCCAAACCAACCCAACCCATCAAACAGTTATTCCACCTCATAGTCATACATCACAAAACAATCATCAGATTGGTCTATATCGAAGCCTTCTAGGGCTCTAGAGCATTTGTTCCAACCAAGGCTTCGAGCACAAGTATCTCAACCCACAACTTATGTTGGGCTTCCAAAGTGTGTGTCCAACTAGGGCTTCTAGGAATAGTAACTCAACCCATCAAGGGATTCCAAATCATTTGTCCAACCAAGGCTTCCAGGAACTAGTAACTCAACCCAATCTAAACGAAACATGAGAACCAACCACAAAAACAAAGAAACGAACCCACAACACCATGGTTATCGAGGAAATGGAAAGCTAGGTGAATCCACTATCAATACAGACAATCCTCCATGCCAATGACAGATCATGACCAAATAACCATATGCATATGCCATGAATTCCAAAACTAGTTAGGAAAACATACATGAAACTTGGTATCTTCAAGAAAAACCCATTGTAGTTGTTGATCCCGATGCCCTCTTGTGCTTTCCTTCTCTTCCTTCACCTTCTTTCTCCAAAAATCCAAGCATGCCACACTCTCCAAGGGTGCTCCACAAAAACGCTAAGTGTCCAAGAGTATGAGAGAGATAGAATAGAGAGAGAGCTCCAAAACTGATCTGACAAAAGTATGTGTATTGATCCTATGAAGACCTTTTATTAATGAGGCCTCTATTTTATTCATTTTCCATTATTTTCCTTCAATTTCCTCCTCACATGCAACCTGTGACCTTCACTTCCCTTTTCTCCTAATTTCAATTTTTTTCATAAATAAATGTTCGAAAATGCCATTTGTACTTTAGAAAGCCTTTTCCATTACCTTTGACAATTTTCTTAGCCATTAATCAATCACCAGTGATCCCCATCAGTATGCTTTTTCCCAACATTCAACTTGGAATAAGTATCCCATCAACTATGGTTATTATTTTTCCTTTATTAACTTTTATTACATGGAATTTTCACCAAGGACGTTACAGAACCCTTCCCCTTAGGGGAATACCATTGTCAGTGTTCAACAAAACTTATAACCAACAAGGCTATTGTAAGCAAAAAATACTGCCCATGGACCTTTATAACTTAGCTCATTGTAGTATTTAAAAGGATCATCCTACTGAGAAAAAAACCAACACACAACATAACAAGGATAAAATTGTAATAAAATGACACCCATACCACTTATTGGAGCTTGATAGTATAGATCATGGTAGTATTTAAATCCATATATATATGTACATATACCAAACATCACCAAAACATGTACCAAACATATATACCAAAACATCCACTCAACAAGCGAATAAGGAAGGATGCATATCCTGCATCTGATCTGCCATCTCCTATGTAGCTCCATTAGGCCCAAAGCGCTTCCATTGCAATTTAATTTGATTGTTTGGTTGGTTCCAAAGCATGAGCATATTTCTCAGCAAAATTCATTATGACTCCAGTTGGAATTCTCCTTCTAGATCCACTTGCAATACAAACTAGTCAATCAGATGATCAACATATTTAACATACTTATTAAGCAATGATATATGGAAAACATCATGCAATTTCATTGTTGGAGGTAGTGCAAGTTGATAGGCTACTGGCCCAATTCTCTCAATAATCTTGAAAGTTCTACAAAACTAGGGCGGCAACTTGGCACATGATCCAATTCGTAAGGAAATCTTCTTCGGTTTGATGTGAAAGTACACATCTTCCCCAACCTGGAACTCCTTGAAGAACCTATTCTGATCTGCATAACTCTCCTACCTATCATGTGTTGCTTTCAAATTCTTCTTGACTACCTGCATTTTCTACTCCATGTCTGTCAGCATGTCTGATCCAATCAACCCCCTATTAACTGGATCACTCCAAATGATGGGAGTATTTCAACTCCAACCAAACAATGCCTCAAACAGACTTATCCTCAGTGACTCTTGGTACCCATTATTGTAAGCAACTCTACCAATGGGAGGTACTATTCCCACTTCCATTGTTGATACATACATACATCCTCAACACGTCCTCCATTATCCTATTGACCCTCTCTAGTTGTACTGAAGGCCAACTCTATGCCCAAGCCTACAAATAAATCCTTCCAAAACATGGAATTGAACTTTTCATCCCTATCTGACACAATATTCTTTAGAACTCCATGCAATCTGAGCACGTCCCCTATCAAGACCTGTGCTACATCACTCGATGAGAATGTAGACTTCACTGGAATGAAGTGAACTACCTTTTTCAACCTGTCCACCACTACCATGATGGAATCATTTTGTCTCACTATCCTCCGAAAACCTATAATAAAGTACATGGAAATGACCTCCCATTTCCACTATTGAATTATAATCGATTGTAGTATTCCACCGATATTCTTACACTCTACCTTCACCCGCTGACAATCCAAGAACCTAGGCACAAACTCTTCTACACCTCTCTTCAAATTCGGCCAATAATATAATTTCTTTAGTACTATCAACATCTTCTGATAACCTAGGTGTCCTCAATATTGTTTGGCATGAAGCTCCCTCAAGATCACCTTCTTGATCTCATTACTATCTGGCACATATATCCCATCCCTAAATCTAACCAATCCATCTAACATGAGATGATAGTACACATCCTATGCACCTGTACCACAACCTATACCTATACCCATACTTGTACCAATACCTATACATTTACCTGTAATCAGTTGCAACCTGTGCATAATCTTCATATATTTGTCATCTTGTCGACCTACCTAAAATATCCTATCTTGTAAATCTGTCCTGTAGGATCTCATAGCTATTGTATGATTTACCTATATCGCCTACTAAGAGTATCTACCACCCTGTTCTCTTTACCTTTGATACACCTGATCTCAAAGTCAAACTCAGTGATCGTAACCAACCACTGAGCCTATGTTCCATTCATATTTGATTGGTAAAATAGATACCACAAACCACTATGATCACTCGTCAATACAAACCTCTTTCCAAGAAGATAGTGCCTCCACACATTCAATGCGTGTATGACCGCTACCAATTCAAGATCATGTGTCAGGTAGTTTTGCACGTGCTCATTCATGTTTCGTGAGTCATAGCATACTACTTGTCCTTCTTTAATAAGGAATCAACTAAATTCTCTCTTGCAATAATATGTACATACTAAAAATTCTTTGTCTAGATCTGCAATCTTTAACATTGATGCATGTGTCAACGACTACTTGAGCTGCTCAAAATTGGCCACACACTCCTCTATCAATTCAAACTTCATACCTTTCCTTTACAATGATGTGATAGCATAATATATTTGCGAGAAGTTCTGGATGAACCTCCTGTAATAACCTACTAACCCCATGAGAGATATCATCTCATCCACATCCCTCGGAGCTGCCCTCTCCATGATAGTTCTTACCTTTTCTGGGTCCACTTCTATGCCATCCTTGGAAACCACGTCCTAAGTAGTGTACCTTAGTTTGAAATAAACAACACTTTTTGAGCTTAGCATACAACTGATGCTCTCTCAACAATGTCAACATTGATGCTAAATTCTCAACATTCTCTTCTTCATTATTTGAATATACCAATATATTATCAACGAACACGATAACAAACTTGTCCAAATATGGATGCAACACACTATTTATCAAGCACATAAAAGTAGCTGGAGCATTAGCCATATTGAATGGAAATACAATAAACTCATAATTCCCATACCTGGTTTGGAATGTTCTCTTGTAGATTTCCTCCTCTTTAATGTGTACCTAATGATATCCATATCCCAGATAAATCTTTGAGAACACCATTTCTCCCTTCAATTGATCAAACAAGTAATCAATCCTTATCAAGAAATACTTGTTCTTGATGGTCACTTTGTTCAATTTCCTGTAATGAATATGCAATCTTAGAGTACCATCCTTCTTCTTGAGAAATAATACTGGTGCGCTCCATGGTGATACACTTGGCCTAATGTATCCATTGTCCAACGTTTCCTTCAATTGCAACATTAACTCTACCAACTTAGGTGTACTCATCTTGTAAGGTTCCTTACATGTTGGAGCTTCCCCTGACACCAAATCAATAGAAATGTCTACATCCCTGTGAGGTGGAAACCCTGAAATCTATGAAGGAAATACATCCTGAAACTATTTTCGGACTGGGTACCTACTCAAAACATATAAATGCTTAACTTCCTTACCTTTGTCACTAGAAATGTGCACTGCAAATAACACACACCCTTTCCTATGACTACACTTAGCCTTCATAACTCTCACCATTCTAGCTGTTGTTTCTTTCTTCTTACGCTACAAAACTCTTTGTTCCCCATTGTCATCCAAGCACTAAATGGATTTGTCATAAAAATCAACATTGGATTTATGAAGGTACAAGGAATTCATGCCTAACAGCATAATATATGATCCCAATGGTAATACATTCAAATGTGTGTAGGTAAGCATACCATTCAAATCAAATGCAAAAGCTCTTACCCAGTGATGAACTCGCTTCTTTGTACCTGTAGCCTATTGCAATAATGAAGACTCTGCATGCAATTCTTTAAGAAAACCACACTTATCCATCGGGTCAGGATTAACATAACTATAATTAGATCCAGGGTTAATAAAAATAGAAACAACTTTATTGCAAATCTTACAATCCATCTAAATGATAAATATTTGATGATTTTCCTGTCTATTATCTAGCACTGCACAGGTCCTAGGAATACTCTACCCAACATCTCCCACTACTTGTTTCTCGTGAGCACTATAGATCTGCAGTCTGCCACCCCGATGCTGTGGAAAATCTATCCTGCGATGATCTTTACTAGAAGTCCAACACTATAAAGGCTTCTAGCCTTCATCCTTATTCTTCATAGAGATTGAAGTCCATGCCCTTTGTCAGATGCAATGAACTTCTTGGATGGAAATGCATTCTCTTTATTACCTGCATCTTGAGGTCTTGTTCTCTTCTTGTTCCATTTTCCTTTTTTCTTTACATTATCTTTCCAGTCTGGCTTATTCTCAGATTTGTGCTTTGATTGCTCATAGAAATGGTTTATCTTTTGGATGGCCTCCTCTAATGGTCTAGGCTCATCGAACACAATTAGGTCTTTGAATGAAATCAGTAATCCACTAATGAATCTATGAATATTGTCCTTCTCCTCCTTGAGGTAAGACACATACCTCAGTAGCTCCAAGAACCTGCTAGTGTACTCCTCATCTATTATCGATCCCATCTTTAGCTCATAGAATTATTTTTCCCTGTCATCAAAGTATCTCTCTGATACGTACTTCTTCTTCAATAGTCTCTCGAAATCATTCTAGGTCAAGTATTCATTATGAATACCTATGACATTCTTCACATCTTCCCACCAAATATATGTTTTACATTTGATACTAAACGTAGTTATTCTGGCTTTCATGTTCTTTGAATAATCATGAAACCTGAAGAACTTCCTCATACCAAGCACCCATGACTCTACATCTTGTGGTTTATTCATCTCTCCATCAAATGTAGGTGTTTTTTATTTCTTAAACCTGTTAGGAAAATATTCCTTATCACTCCTATTCTAAGGATGATAATGATGTCAAATGTAATTTCTATCAAAACCAAAACTAGAATTGTACATGCACCCATCACCTCTCCCATCTAGAGTATCTAAGGACCTGCCATCTCTTATTGTGTCTTATCTATCTAACCTATACTTAGCATGAGACCTACTACCATATGACCCATTAGTTCTTTCCTCCTACCCATGGTTGATCCAAAGGGGTCCCTATCACTGTAATTCTAACAAACTCTGAAGTATAACTGCATTTACCTCTACTTATTTCTCTTATTCTTGTATGATTTTGCCATTGTCTACATTACAACTCCTTATTTATTCCTTTAAGATTCTCATTTTGTCTCCCAAATCAGATGAGTTCCCAACATGATGCTACTCATCAGATCCATAGGGAGAGTCTCGGGAAATGTAGTCTACCATATTGGTAGTCATCTTTGATATTCTTCTTACAAGATATATCATGTTAACTAAACTAAATCACAATAAACCAATGTACCTTCATATAATTCGGGGAGGATACCTTGTATGCAAGATCAACAAATTAGATTAATATATCTCTAACATAATCATGACATCATATAGAAATATAACACATAAGCATATAACTATATAACAATATAACCATCATTATAGCTAGAGTCTAGTCATCAATGCATGACCATATCAACTATACATATTGTTACCTCATGCATGAAAACAACAACCACATCACTATACAATTAACCACATGTGAATACTAATGTCCATAAACAATGCATAATCAACCATACACTCATGCCGACACACTCCACAACAACACCATCAACTTCCCATGGTGACCTCACTCGAACCATAACCCATACCATACAAATGCAACAAGCAAATGGTCTCACAACACAAAAAAGGCATATATAACTGATATGAATGCATGATAAACATAACCCATGTAGTCCAAGGGGTGAACCACTCTCTAGTAATAGTCTGTAAGACCCTCCTCCCACATCTACTTAAGTAACCGATGAATCGGGGTAAACAAGTGACAAGAAGTTACTATGAGATTATTCGACCTCATAAGTCACCTTACGAAACTGGAACCAATGGAAACAAACCATACAGACCTTCCATATAACCAACAAGTCTCTCAGGAACCATCCCAACCTCCTGGGTAAGTAGCCTCTGGGTCCCACTGAGCTTTTATACCATTAAAAACCTAGAATCTACCTTGATATGGACAATTATGATTCTAGGAGGCTTCAAACACTCCCACAGCATAGGTATGCACGTGTCCAAGGACTTTTATGCCCAGTGCTATGCATTCATATTTGGGATTTGAGCCACTTCTTAGGCCCAAAGCCCAAGTCACTACCTAGAATTCAATGACACTTACACAACTAAAAGATAAAAACAAAATAAGGAAACAAATGTAATTACTTGAAAAAGGACTTGAATGGACCCCTACTAGCCATGAGAGGAATTTCGTCAAACATCCCAGAATTATGTAACCTACAAGTTTAAACAATTGATCTAAGCATAGTGGTCTCATACTCATCTGATAATTGCTAAGAAGCATTGATTCCTCAACAAATTAGCTACAGTTTCATCCATTAGGACATAGATACGTTTTTCATCCATTTACAAGTAAAAACATGATGAGAGCCATATGTAGACATTGTCATAATACATGTTCATAACCAACCTACGAGCAACAAAAATACCAAGGAAATTACAGACATATCATACACATATAAACCCATATAATAATCATGAAATAACAAGGAGAAATAACCTCATATTAATTACGAAAAGGCCAACAAGTTGTGGGACTTCCACGAACCACCCGACGGTAGACATGGCTAAGCTAATTCTCTCTTCAGCTAGTCATCCCCATGCCATATTCCAAGCATGAATGTGGGATCTCATAAAACACATCAATCAAAACCATATAGGGCTTCCAGAGGCCAAACCACCTCAATCTATCAAGCAGTGATTCTACCTCACAGTCAGACATCACAAAACTATCATCAGATTGGTCTCTTTCCAAGCCTTCTAGGGCTCCAGAGCGTTTTTTCTAACCAAGGTTTTGAGGACTAGTAACTTAACCCACATCTTCTATCGGGCTTCAAGAGCGTGTGTCCATCTAGGGCTTCTTGGAATAGTGACTCAAACCACCAAGGGCTTCCTGAGTGTTTGTCCAACCAAGGCTTCCAAGACTAGTAACTCAACCTGAGCTGTTACAGGGCTTCTAGAGCCTTCGTCTAATCAGGGCTTCCAGGAACTAGTAACTCAACCTAGTCTAAAGAAAACATGAGAACCAACCAGAAAAAAAATAAATGAACCCACAACACCATGGCTATCTAGGAAATGGTAAGCTAGGAAAATCCATAGTCAATCGAGGCAATCCTCCATGCCAATGAAAAATCATGACCAAATAACCACATGCATATGCCATTCATGCCAAAACTAGTGAGGAAAACATACACGCAACTTGGTAAGTGCAAGAAAAAACCATTGAAGCTTTTGATCTTGATGTTCTCTTTCTCTTTTCTCCTCTTCCTTTGCCTTCTTTCTCCAAAACTACAAGTATGCCACACTCTCCAAGAGTGCTCAAAGAAAACTCTAAGTGTCCAAGAGTATGAGAGAGAGATAATAGGGAGAGAGCTCCAAAACTGAACTGATAAAAGTCTATGTACTGATCCTCTGAAGCCTTTTTATTAATGAGGCCTCTATTTTCTTCATTTTCCATTATTTTCCTTCAATTTTCTCCTCACATGCAACTTGTGACCTTTCACCTCCCTTTTCTCCTAATTTCCATTATTTCCATAAACAAATGTTCGAAAATTCCGTTTTTCCTTTCCAAAGCCTTTTCCATTACCTTTGCCAATTTCCTTATCCATTAATCAATCACTAGTGATCCCCATCAGTATGCATTTTCCCAACATTCACCTTGGAATAAGTGTCCCATCAACTGTGGTTATTATTTTTCGTTTATTAACTTTTATTACATGGAATTTTCACCAAGTTTGTTACAGAACCCTCCCCCTTGGGGGAACACCATCCTTGGTGTTCAACAACACCTATAACCAACAAGGCTACTGTAATCAAAACATACTACCCATGGAGCTTTATAACTTAGCTCATTGTAGTATTTACAATGATCATCCTGCTGAGAAGCAAAACAACATGACAAACTAACAAGTATAACATGATAATAACATGACACCCATACCTCTTATTGGAGCATTATAACATAGCTCATGGGAATATTTACATCCATATACATATGTACATATACCAAACATCATCAAAACATGTACCAAAAACATATGAAAAATACCAAAACATCCACTCAACCAGTGAATAAGGAAGGATACATAGCCCGCATCTGATCCGCCATCTCCCATGTAGCTTCATGAGGTTGAAAGTTCTTCCATTGCACTTTAACTTGATTGATTTCATGGTTCCAAAGCATGAGCATATTTATTTGCAAAATGCACTGCGGTTCTTTTTTTGAAAGAGGATTATTCATAAGAACTTATTTATTTTTGGGAAGGAAGAGGTATCTCGACTTATTGAGAGGAGAAGAGGTTGTTCCTTCAAGGAAGCATATAAGACCTCTCATTTAGGTTTGCTTGTTTATATTTTCCCCTTCTCCATCTCTACTAGTTGGATTAAGCTTGAACACATAGAGCAGAAGGCTGACTACAGGCATGGGGTTTCCTATTTTGGACATAGGTTCATGGTTTGACCATATATTCCCTTACAGACGGGTCATATTTCCCATCCAGGCTTCATCAGCCAAAAATTACAACAAAGCACAAAGAAGATGGAAAGAGGACTAGAAAAGTCTTGCAGTGTTGCAAGACTATTTAAATTCAACCACATACTTATTCAAAAGCTAGAACATAGCATTAGAAAATGGTTATTCAAGTAGCGAAAACAAAAGGAAAACTCAACATGAAAGGGAAAAACAAGACAAGGAAATGAGTACACAACAAGTAAACAAAACCAGAAGACAAGAAATCAAAATGGCTAAAACAAACATAACAAAACTAAGAAAACCATGAGGGACTACGGGTGCAAGATTAGTGCAAGGAAGGAAAACTAAGATGCAGCTACTCCTACTCCTAACCTAACAGCTAGATAGTAGGGATTACATGACATGAAATTTCCAATGAAGCCACTATAGTCATTCCTTACTTGCAACCACAAATATACAGGTGATTAAAATAGATAACAAATAGTGTGCGACCAAAAATAAAAAAGCTTGAAAATCTTGCACACGGAAAGGAAGGTCTTGCATGTGGGCAAACAAGTTTGTCACGATTACCCAATACACATGCTTACCTTTTCGATGGATACTATTATTTGACAAACCTCGAGAGTCTCTTGTGAGTATGTGTTCATATAAAAAGAGCTTCTTAGTGAGTGTGAGGAAGGATTGAAGCTTGTTTCTTGCAACATGATAATCCAGGTAAGACTGTTCCAACCATTGAGAGATTGGATCGTGAAATTCATAATGGTTGTTTGGAAGGTCTCATGACCTATGAAAACATGGCTTTTTGATTGGAGAGAAAGGATCAAAATGGGAATCGTGTATAGAAAAATAAATCTAATCATTCTCATCAATCATGCCAAGCCAATGAGTAACTTCCATAACCATCAGCACAGGCGGAAGTGCCTCACTCACTTGACAAAAATCTGAGGAGAAAGATGCTAAACAGTGAAGATCATAGAGCACGAAGTAACTATCATTGAATGCACTGTTGGGAAAATGATGAGCTATTCGATAGCCACCCAAGATGGGGGAATGATAAGATGAGTTTGTTGAGACAACAGATTCCCAATGTGCAATCAACAAAGAAAAATTCATCTGAACAATCTTATGAATGCATTAAACAATGGCACCAACTTTGCTGTGAGCTAGACCCGATGGACCACCCCTGTGCAACTTGTGAAAAACTACGTAGGCATCATGGTCATCATAAGAATGTAAAAGGGATGCTAGCACTATGAATGTGTAAAACCATTGGGGGCGTGGTGAAATGAAAGGAACATGTTTCACATGATTGCTTGTGTGGTCATCATCACACAGGGGAATTGTTGGTGTGATGAGCAAGCATATTTGAAGTACAAGGTTCACAAGGAGACTGAGGAGCTAATCATGAGATGGAAAATCTGATAAGTATGATTGTAGGAAAAGACAATATTTGGGATGATCAAGTTCATAACTACTTGATTTCATGAGGGATGAACATTCCCATCTTGATTTTGATGTAATAGATGTGCATGAAGATGGATGTGCTATGACAAATTTTTGAATTTTTTCATAAGTGAAATTTTGACAATTTGAGAGATCACATTTGGAATACCAAACATATTTTACATGTTAACTCACATCGAGTGCAACCATGCAAATAAACAGATTGTGCATGAGAAACTATATCTGATTGGTTTCTGGGGACTTACTAGAGTCGCGAGGTCCTGACATAACCACCAACAAACGTTGAAGTGCCTCAAATCCCTGGCACGTCCCATAACTTTCCAGAATTGTAGAATCATATTTTGAAGCTTGAACCAGATCGTGCATAGCTTGAGGGTGGCTATTGTTGTTGACTTCAAAATTTCTCTCAGGATGGCAACCATCTTTGTCATAGGTTGCACTATAATTTTCAGCTTCAGCAAGCTAACTTGAAGATTTATCTTCATTCAAGAGAAGATATGATGGGGAAAGGGAAGTACGCTCTATGATTAAACTATTTTCAACTTCATCATGGACAACAGAACTGCCTTGTGTCAATTGAGGAGATAACTCATCGGATGAATAAGTGAGATAAAATGGAGTATCTTCGATGCATGTGGATGCATTGTGAATGGTAGGGCACTTGGGAAAGCAATGTGAATAGGAAGTTTCGATATAAGCATCTTCTTTGACCAGAGGAAATTCTAGATTTGAGTTAGAGTATTCATGATAAAACAAAAGAGCATGTGATGTGCTTGGGCGTTCGTCACGGTATATGGAACTATGGGAGTGATGACTGCCTAAAGTTAGCAGTTGATTGAAAGAATTAATTATACAAGATGTTTCACCGAGATTATTAGAATGAGAATTGTTAGAGAATGGAAGCCCATTGTTTTCATTCAAAAAAAATTTGGATCAGAGAAGGGAAATTGATAGTGTCTTCACCTTTTTGCTCTGCTACTAGTGTAATATGACTACCTTTTGCCTGATCACAATTTGAGCCAATAGCTTGAGAATCGAGAGAATCTGCATAGCTAGCTGGTGAAACAGATTGATCAAGTGAGTCATGGTACAAGGAGTCATGGCTTGTGAATGATGGGGGATGGCAGAGATGTAGGTCAACTTCGAGACTTGAGTTGTGAATGGTGATGTCCTCTTGCCAAATGGAGGAGTGAGTCTTGGCTATAGGAATTCTGAGCCATTCTGGAACTTCCTCCATTGAATCGAGAGACATATGAGAATATGGGTTGGGGACATGCTGTGTAGATTCCTTAGCTATGTAGTCACCACAAGGGGGCACCCACATCAGGACGTGAAAAGGAGGACAAGGAACAAATAGGGCATTGGGATCCTCCTTACAATATAAGGTGCCTCATGATCCACAAGAGGTGGGGAGGAAGAAAAATCGGGAGGTTCAGGTTCACCGTACGAAGAGGCATAAACCAAGCATTCAAAATATTGTTTCAAGAAATTCTAGTTCAAATCTTCTTTTGGAATTCATAGCAAAGGTGAATAAATCGATCAGAAAATTTCTCAACTGATTCATTAGGATCCATTCTTGATAGGTTTATTCTTCCACAAACATCTTGATAGTTACAAGTATTGAAGGCTTGATGAAGCTCCTTGAGGAAAGGGAGAAGGGAATGGATGAAAGCAGGTGTCAATGTCTGACACCACCAATTAGCATGACCTTCGAGAGTGAGGAAGAAAATCAAACAAGACGACTCTTCATTATCGCTTTCATAAGGTTGGAAAATTTGAAGAAAATAAGAAATGTGCTTGGATATGGACATTCCATCCTCACCATCAAACATTCACTAAGACAAGTTAATGAGAAGCTCATCGGGGTGTGAAATTTGATCAAGGGAAAAATTACAGAAACACCCCGGAAGCACAATTGATGGATGGGCCATTTTAGATAAGAGATTCAAACTAGATGTAGCGGGCTGAGCTTGTCGTCTGGAACTCCTTCTAGTGCCATTTTGTTGATGGTGCTAGAACTACCAATAAAGGGGATCTCCTCAGTATGAAATCCCAACTAGATGTCACACCGTTTGGTGTAGGAGTCCCATCTCATACAATGACCCAGTTTCCATTATCTTAGAGATTTTCCTCAGCTCTTGTTGTTCAACACATGCGAGTGTTATGCTTGTAACTTCAAGAAAGCGAGATGAGTATGCTTGGTGAGTGCTTAATGTAGCTCTATGTCCGGGTTTTCTTACTGTCAAAAGGGGGAGGTAAAGTGCACCTCTTAATGAGAGGGAATAGTCCCAACCCAGGAAGAAACACACACAAACAACAACAAGGGTCTATCCAGAATCCAACGGAATAGTCCACAGCAGATGTGGCGGTCATGATTACATTGTCCAGTGGAATAGTCCACACAGAGGTGACGGTTGTTAAAACTGAGAAAACATAAAGATGTTATATCTAATGTCCGACAGATTAGTCCACATGGATAGGACATCAGTGATAAGAAATACAACACATCTTCAACAATATGAGTACTAAAATAATCGAAGTAGTTCAACTATATTAGTGTAGGTTAAGAAAACATGCATTACAAATGTTTAAAGAATAGTCTTATAAATGGATACAAAACATGGGCGAAAACGTGCTTTCCTGAAACATGCTTCTAAATTAAACAAAAGATCCAAGACACATATGTACACCATACATCACTAGCCCTAGTAGTGGGACATTGGAGCCACTCCTCGCTCCTCAAAGAAAATACTACAGACTCTTAAGGCTATGTGGGAGGAGCCAAGGTGAAAAGTCCTTTGCTCATACAATGAGGGGGTGTATATAGCGAAGGGGGTATACTTGACCCTTGTGACTCTTCCACTTCCCTCATGAATGTTTGAATTCTTATGAATTTTTGACTTTACATGACTCTTCAACTTCAAATGTGGGTCTCTTGGACTTCAACTTTACATTACATTGATTACAACAGGTATAGCCCATAGTAGTGATGTGGCCGAGACAACTCATGACACAACTCGACATGACACTACTGACATGTACTGGCTAACTGTGGTGTCCATGTCAAGCTGTTGCACTATTAAGTGATGGTATGCTCTCAATGTAATATGTCTTCACCACTACATGGTAAAGTGCACGGGGTCTTCGATGGTCTTGGTCTTTGCTTGATGGTGCATGTGAACGTGTCCCTTTTGCTTGCTTGCACGATGTGCTTCATGTGTTTGTTCAATTGCGGAAATTTCTTTTAGCTTGTGCCTCTTTTCCATCTTGTCTGTCATCGTTCCATGTTTCATCGATGTACATGTTCCTACAATATCTCATGATGAGACGACATCAAATCCAAAAATCTCCTAATTTATCATGATGCATTGTTTTACATTTCGGTGCAGGTGACTGGAAGAGGGAAAGGGAATGAAAACTACATAGAGCACAACTCAGGCCACGATGCAAGCCTCCAGATCACTCTCAAGAAAAACTGCGTAGATGTCACTAGGATACATATTTTCATAATTAGGGATAATTGTGACAGTTGCGGGGTAAAACCCAGCTGGGAGTCAGGATTGCGCAGTATCTAGGAGGAAGGCCACGCGGGGTGTTAAGGAGCTGCTGGGGAAATCTGCGCAATTTTGAAGGGGATCACTCGGCAGGTCATCCAGCTGAGATCTGCACAATTTCTCCAGGTAAGGTACTGTGGGTAGCATGAGGCACTGGAAGTAAAATCTTCTTAGTTTTCCAGAGAACAAAAAGGTTGGGCTATAGGAGCTGCTAGTCAAAATTGCGCAATATTGGGAGACAATCGGGCTTGGAAAATTCTACACAATTTCTAGGTTTCTTGCAAAGTGGGGAAGAAGGGCTGGTCGCAGCCAGATCTGCGTAGTTTTCAGAGCGAGAGTAGAGCAGGTCAATAGGGAAGCCTGCCCGACAGTTCTATGTAGTTTTTGGGCTGATTGTCGAATGGGGAAGAAGGGAAGGTCAAGGACATCTTTGTGAAATTCCTGGGTTGGTTGTAGAGTGAGGAAGATGGGCTAGTGGCAAGACAACTCTGCACATTTCCTAGGTTCATTGCAGAGAAGGGAAGAAGGGTTGGTGGGAAGACAAATCTGTGCATTTCCTGGGCTAGTTGTAGAGCAAGAAGAAGGGCTAGTGGCAAGAAAGCTCTTCACAATTTCTGGGCTAGTTGTAGAGCGAGGAAGAAGGGAAGGAGGAGGAAAAATATGTGCAATTTGAGATCAATACCACCCTGGGTCACAACTGAAGTCATTTATTTGGTTGACCAGCAAGAGACTTGATGGGAGATCTTGTGGGAAGTGCAGACTAGATCAGGTTCCATGACAACTTCTGTGCAGTTCTCGGAGTCAGTCAGCTGGCTCATTTATAATATTGCTTAGTGTAGGCTGCTCGGAGGACAACATCAAGCTCCATGCAGTTCTGGGCAGTAGTGCAAGGTCACTGAGATTGGGTCTGGTTGACGGAGGGTTGTCTGATTGACAGATTTTCGGGAAAATTGACACACACTTAGCATGACTCGGCGAGAAGACACCTACAAGCAACAAGACAACATGTGCTCAGTGAGACTGACTCAACAGTTAAGAGCGACAATTGAAATATGTCTTCAAACAACTGTGATGACAATTACGCGAGAGTGTTTACAACTTTGTGTGTGAGTGCGACTAATGTCGACAAAGAGAAAACAACTCATACACAATAAGACAACCTTCAAAATGCTATAACAAAATCGCAAGCATGACATAGCAATCAACATGCCAAAAGACGACCAGTGATTGATCGAGCAAAAAGGGTGTGAAAGCTCAATAGGAGTTCATGGGATGAGCCCGAGTGTTCGCAACCATCGAGGGGAAAAGCCAGAGAAGGCTTCGAAATTTGGATGCAAGCCAAAATTTTCAAGGGTGTTGTAGTCGCTACAACAGAAGGATGAAAAATGTATTTTAAGATATATTGCAGAGAACTTACACTATGGTTTTCTTTACACACATTCTGAAGATAACTCACTTTAAGGTTATACAGATAATGATTATGTAGGCAATTTAGATGATCACAAAAGCACCTCAAGGTATGTTTTTTAATCTTGGAACTAATTTGATTTCATGGGCAATCAAGAAACAACCAATCATTTCAATATCTTTAGCAGAGGCAGAGTATGTAGCTGTCACTTCAACAACTTGTCAAGCAGTGTGGCTCAGAAGACTATTGACAGATCTTTTAAATGTTCAGAACGTTCCAACTTCGATTTATTGTGATAGCAGTTAAACAATTTATTTATAAAAAAATCACGTCTTTCACAATGGATACATACTACTTGTTTTTTATGGTTCTAAATATTATCTTGTAGATATTCTAAGAAAGCCATTGGGCCAAAATATATTTGAATTTCAAAGAGACCAATTTGGCATTGTAAGTGTCACTACTTGTAACAATTGAGATTGGGAAGGGGTGTCAATATATTAATCTCATTATTTGCTAGGTGTCAAGATATTTATTTCAGTGTTTACTTGCTATCATAATCGCTTCTGATTCTCTTGAGTTTATTTGAGTTCTTGTTCACTCATAGTGTAGTCGTTTATTGTTGATGTCTCCAATATAATTCTATTTAACTGATTTTGAATATTAAAAAGAGTTGTTCACTCCATTCTAGATTTATATTCATTTACTTTTGCCTTTAAATGCTTTTACCACACCACATCACTATTATTGACAAATTAAATTGATGCTCTTGTAAATATTGAATTTAATTGAAGTATTACTCCATTTTCATCAAATATGAAAATTCTCTTCCAATATATTTATGTTAATTCGAGTAATGCTTTGAAGTCACTGAATATGATATCCAAAACTGCAGGAATTCAATTTGCCACCTCTATGGTTCGAAGTGGATGAATATGATATCAAGTCAATAAATATGATATCCAAAACTACAGTATTTCAATTTTCTCCCTCGTTTCGTAAGCGAAAATCTATAAATGAATACTTACGATAATTTATTATTTCATCAAAATAACATCGTAGTTCATACACGCGGGGAAAGAAAAAAGAACATATAATTTATTCGTGGAGAAGCACAACCGCATTTCGAATTGAGATAATATTCCAAAACTCAAGCAACCAAAACTAAAGTTTCCAATCTGATTAACTGTTGGCAACTCTATAGTTGGCGCGGACTCCTCCCTGGGTGCCAGTCAATATGCTAACCTCTCCCATTTTTATCATTGCAGCAGCAAACTTTCGCTGCCACATTTCCAGGTTATAAGAGCCCGAGTTTCCAAAGATGTTGGATTTTGTGTTTGGATTTGTAAGCAGAGTTGCATCGGATGTAAATAAACCACAGTTAGTTATAACGTCATTGTAATACAAGTTGTCTAGGGTGAATGGCGTTTGAGGATCCATGACCACGGTCGTGTTGGCGTTGCTGGGGCTGCCTTGGGGACACCTTTGCTTCAGCATCTGAGCATACCATGGGCCAAGGGACGGGTCTGTGGCATTCGTGCCATTAAAATTGTAGAGCTTGCTGACGAATGAAGTACAGTGAGAGACACCAATTGTGTGTGCTCCTGCATTTGCCCAAACAACACAAACATGATTATATTCGAGATATGCTTGTGCTTGACCATTATTTTAGTCAACAAGCATTAACACATTGATGATTTGTAGGTCTGAGAATACACCTAATTTGGTTGCAAATATCTGAGTTAGTCGGGTTACATTGAAGGTAGGCGGAGGTAGATTTCCCGAAATATTGGAAGCTAGTGAAATATTTCCATCGTTCCTTCCAGCCAGAACATTCCACCAGAGGGGATATCCAATGGGCGATGCCTGCACATTGAAAAGACAAAAAGACAAAAACAGATTTATTTCAATTCCTTTACTTGCACATTGGTGATGTTTGATGCTTTTTGCTTCCATTCTTAGATAGTAACATTTGGTTCATGATAATTTAGCATTATTGCAAAGCATAGTTTCTTGGAAGTTAATTAGGAAATGGTGATTTAACATTGAATTTCCATCTCTTTCCTTGTACTTTCTTTCTTGCAATAGGTTAAGGTTCCATTTCAAACATTTCATTTTCTGCAATGAGTTTAGGATTTGACTTCAGTACATGCACTCCATTACATCATGACAGCAATGGAAGGACACATTGTATGTCACACATGTAGTGCTGACACCTCTTAAGTTTGTATGAACCCCGAGTTGATAACTAAAGTTGGTAGTCTTGGGACTTGCAACATTCTTGTTGCAATACTGAGGCACATCACTTTTTGGTACCATTGCCGGGGAGGTGTCAAAGTATGCATTATTTTCTTCCCGAGTTGATTCATTTCTTTTTACTTTTTGTAAAAACAAAAAAAAACTCATCAGGCATATTTCATTTCAAAAATAGGAAAGTGCATTGCATCAGTGTCTTCATTCAATCATAAAAACAAAAACATAATATCTCCAACACCAACCCACCCCCCCCATTTGATCATGTGGTGTAGTAAGAGCCACATCACCATTCACGTTTACAGGTAGAATAAGAAGATGGAAAATAATGTAGAAGAAATGGGTGGAGATGATGACAATGAGGAAGATCCTCTCGGATTTCCCATTCAAGATACTAATGTCAATGTGCGCATGAAAAATATCCCTCCATCTTTTCTTCCAAAATTTCATGGTCTAAGGTCAAAGGATCTGGAAACCTTTCTCTTTGAATTTGAAATTTTTTGTAGATCTTATGATTACTTATTAAAAACTCAAAAACTAAGATTGTTTTTGTTAACATTGAATGATAGAGCTCTTAAATGGTTCATGAGTTTAGGGACTAATTCAATAAGATCATGGAGTGAGATGGAAAAGATATTTTTAGAAAAATATAAAGATCATGATCTTAAAGAAGAAATCTTTAGAATTAATCAAAGAGAATATGAGAGCCTTGAGGATCTAATAGAGATGTTCATGTATAATCTTAAGAGGGGAAAACTACATCATTTAGGATCCGACAAACTAAAAACCCTCTTACTTAGAACAATTAGGGATGAGTGGATTGATCTACTTAATACCATGAGTAGAGGTGATGTATATCAATTATCATTTGAGGAAATTTTTGAAACATGAAAACACATATCAAGAGGAAAATCATGAGTAGGCAAATCAGCGTCAAGATCAGTAAGTAAAGCTAAACTTGGAAATTTGTTTGATGATTTTAAAACAATTTTTTTTAGCAATCTAACGAAACAAGTAGAATGTTAAGAATGAAAAATGAAGGAAAAGAAAATGTTAATATTTGTGTTTCAAAATCATATGATGTTAAACATTGTCCATCAGTACCAAGGTTGAAGGAAGTTTACCAAGAGGACAATGGAGTAACTCAATTGCCAATGCAGCGTAGTTCCAAGAGGAGCATGGCAACCTATTCAGCTTTATATGATGCAAGAGCCTAATTCACAATTTCAAGGTTATTCATATCCACCTCAAAGTAATTGGAACACACCCTTTCCTTGGCAACATTGGTCACCCCAACCCCAAAACCAATCTTGGCAACAAGGTTGGCAAGGAACTTATGGAAGCCATCCACAATATCCTCAGTATTTTGCTCAATATCCTCCATACCAAACTCCATTTTATCCTTACCATTCACCTCCACCATAAACACAACCCCATCCACATCCATCTCAAATATACACTCCCACTCAACTACATGTACCACCATTCCCAAACCCACACATTGAAGTAGCTCAATCCACTTATAATGATAAGGTACAACACTTCCAAACATCTCCTCTTAAGATCAATGGTATTCATCATAGCTCAGGAAGAGTATTTCAAAAAAGATATCATCTTGATGCCATTGAAGGACCACATCCAAAAGAAGAAGATTCAAATAAGAAGACCACAGAACCATGGGTTGCGATTAATGAAGAGTAGATATCAAAATCAGAAATCGAGAGGACTCCCTCATGGTTAACATCAAATCCTTCATGTATTCAAGAGAACAATAAAAAAAAAGAGGAATAATTGAAGTTCATGGTAAAAGAAGACATGAAGAATGATTTAGATAAGAAAAAGAATCAAGGACATCAAAGTTATATTGAGGTTTGGTTCTAGAAAATCAACAAGATGGATCATCACTCTCTTCTTCAACTATGCTTGATCCTTTCAAGACCAAACCATTTGGTTTGTGAAGTCCAGGTACATGTCAAAGCATACATTTCAAGCCTACACATCATTTTGTTCGTCATCTTGATGTGCACATGGCTCTATTGGAAGTATTCTTATACTTGAAAGTGATTTTGTTTTTCAAGTACGGTAGGGTAGAAGAAAAAAAACAAAAAAACAAAAAACAAAATGAAAAATAAGAGAAAAAATTAAAATCTAAAGTGAAAACCTCCTTGGAGGAACCTCAGATTGGCTCATTGATTAAAAACCTCCATGAGGAAGTCAATGTGTTGGAAGAGAGGAAAAAAAAAGAGAAAAAAAAGAAGATCCTAGCTGAAAACATCGTTTGAGGCACCTAGGTAGACCTACTAGTTGAAAACCTCATTGAGGCGGCTAGTAGGCCTACAAGAAAAAAAAGAAAAAATAATAAAAGAATCCTTTCTCCATGCATGGCTCATTGATTAAAAACCTCCATGAGGAAGTAAATGTGTTGGAAGAGAGAAAAGAAAAAGAGAAAAAAAAAGAAGATCCTAGATGAAAACATCGTTTGAGGCACCTAGGTAGACCTACTAGATGAAAACCTCATTGAGGCGGCTAGTAGGCCTACAAGAAAAAAAAGAAAAAAATAATAAAAGAATTCTTTCTACATGCATGCATGTACTCTCCAACATCTGCAAGCAACAAGAACAAGTTCGTACCAAAAGGAAAATTGGTCAAGCCTAGTCAAAAGAAGTCAAATTTTAACTTTCTCCTATTTCGCTCAAATTCTCCAACAAGGCCAATGCCATGCCAATTCATCACCCTCAACTATTTCACCATGCACCCATCACTATCAATATTCTATCACTCATTTTCATTGTTGTCCTAAAAATCTACAGGATGCTCTGTTTTACTATAGGATATAAAAATACATAGAGCAGAAATTTGTTTTTTTCATAACTTGAAAACCATGCATCCATTTTCCAAGATGTTTCATGGGGGGATGCATATATATTATGGTAACATGATCAAGAAATTTCAGAAAATTCTAGTGCACAGTTTCCAAGAAATTAGCCTCCATCACCTTTAGCCATTTTTGCATTTTCTCAATATACGTGCATCCATTCAAAAAAATGTTTCATTGGGAGATGCATATGGATGATGGTGACCTGCCCAAGTAATTTCAATAAATTCCAGTGCACTGTTTCCAAGAAGTCAGGCTCCATCACCTTCACCAATGTTTATTTTTTCTCTAGATCCATGCATCCATTGAACGAAAATTTTTCTATGGGAAGGTGCATAATGATGATGGCAAGATGCTCAAAAATTTTCAACTCAATCCAGCCTACCGTTTGGGAGATATGGACAAAACAAGTCGTTGTCCTATAAACCTACAGGATACAGAACAACACCTACAAGATTGGCAGTGAGCCATTTTAAAGGAGATCCAAAGGTCAAAGAAGCTCCTTCAGTGCTTAGCAGCAACATTACGATCATCAACATCACCATCCAACACCTGCACACCAACATCAACTCAGTAGCAACATGAATGTCTCTCCAGCAATCATGAGGTAGGTACAAGTATGGAATATTCTTGACCTCTTCTCTGGAGCATATTATTGTTATAAATTTGTTGTCAATGCATGAGGGATGAGGTTCTATAAGCTAAGGATTGGTCAGCAGTCTTAGCCGCCTTCAGCTAGTTAATTGCAACTCACTCCTTCACTCATGCAATGTTGAAAAGTCAAATTAGGAAGGGTGATGATTTCAAGGAATGAGGACAACAGTTAAAAGAATAATTTTTGCAAAGGCCAAAGTCACCACAACAATCCAATCCCTCCATCCACTTCATATCCACTATCTGTTCATCATTCATCCATCCCATTTCATTCTTGAAAAGAGTGCATCCTCTCCATTTTCATGAAATTTCCATTTGCAGGTCAGCAAGAAGGACGGTCAAAGAGGAAAGGAGGTTCACAAAGACACCCCTATCACTCACATTTTTATTTTACCACTCATTACCATCCATTCCTCCACCATTTCTGTCATTTTTTCCAGTCCTTTAATTTAGTTTACAATGGGTCTATGTTTTCTATAGGATGATCCTGTAGGAATTATAGTGACCCATAAATCCAATAGGAGGTGTCTAAATGGTGTAACAAGGTAGAATATGGTTGATAAGGGTGTGGAAGACCTTGCCAAACTAAAAAATATTCAAGAACGCATCTTGAATAAGGGCAAGAAAGCAAGATAATGGTCTCAAGAAACAATAATTTTTCTTTGAACAAATATATTTTTGGGTTTGTCCTTGCAAGGCTTACAACCAAGATTCTTAATGCAAAAGAGAGAGACCACTAGGGCCATGGATGAGGCACAATGAGGTCACTAAGTTTCTCAGAGGATGAGCAACACTTTTGGCAGGGGGTATGATGAGCCTCTAAATTAGACATAAATTAAGGATCATGCCTCTAATTTAAGACATAAATTAAGGCCTACGACCATCCTTCAGCACATTAGATGTTCCTTTTTGCATTAGATAATTTATTTTTAACCTTAATATATTGATGAAGGTTTATGAATAATTGAATATTTGTACGTAATATTATTTATTTTTTGTGGAATATTATGAGAATATTCAGCAGATTATGAAGAGTTGGAGGAGGAGATAATTTAGGGACTTGTTCCCTACTACTAGAGGATCAATAATAAATAATAATTCAACAAGATATTATGGAATTATGGCACAAATTGTGGAACTCCAATGATTGGGAAAATCTAGGAATGTGTTCCAGTAATCATGGGAGAAGATCCACCAATGATCTGAAAATCACTCTTGAGTGATCTCAGTTAAATAATTAATGAATGAAGGTATTACAGACTCATGTGCTAGTGTGTGTCTATGTTATTTTAGGCAACGGATCGATCAGATTGCAAACTACATAGACACTAGAAAATAGAAAATAGCATAGAAACACAGTAAGCAAATACAAGAACACAACAAATTAATAAGGAGTTCACCCTATCCTACAGGGCTACGTCTCCGGTCTAGCTTTCAGTGGTGGCCTTCTTTTATTGTGTCTTTAAAGCGGAGAATTACAATGAGGAGCTCAATTTGAGTCTCCTGAAATAGATAATTCTCGGTAGGGTGGTTGTTGTATCCCCCAAGCCACTAGAGTGCACGGACTCTTTTCCTTACCAGGTCTTGACCTCTCTGGTCTTCAATGGGAGGAGCCCAATGTGGTGCTCAATTCTGATAGATCATCTTAGGGATTTCTCAATGCTACCTTATGTTGTAGGTCAACTTGGCTCTCTATCTTTTTGCTTCTTGCTTCATTGTCTCTCCTTTTCTTTGTCTTCGTTCTCTTCCTTTTCCTCTCTGTGTCCTCTGTTCTCTATCTGTTCATGGCTTTAAAGCCAATCAATCTCATGACTGCTTGCCTCCCCTTCTGCCCCCATCAGATTGCCTGTTGCAACTCACTTGGAGTTCCCTGTCTCTACGTCATCATCAATACCTCATAGGGAGTGGCCACTTGTCCTCTTACGAACTATGCCAGCTCTTCCTCCTTAGTTCGGTTTTTCAGTTACACTGTGGAAGGAGTCATCTGCCATCTCAGCAATCAAATCAGACTTCAAACTCTTTATGTGTTGCGATTTAATCCCCTGTCAAATCCAGTTCCTTCATCGGGCACATTCTCAGCCGTTAGATCTAGAGCCCCAAATCTGACGTTATTCACTCATTTCGTGCGGTTGACTTGCTCGACCGTTAGCATGCGATGAGTGGTGGTTTTCTCTCTCATCCACCTGCCACGTGTCAGGCGCTAAAATGGAATCGCTCGTTTTTCTCCAAATCAGCTTACTGCCCAAGGGTGCCCCCGAGATACCGCTAGTTTTGGAGTGCGGGTCCTGCCTTTAGCCTTTAGCAGTTTCCCCATGGTTTTCCCGACTTCCATATGACTGAGCACTCGGGGCCTTCCTTCTCGAGGGGTTTTGCCGCAAGCGCTAATTGTGCATTAGAAATGGCCTCGTTTTCCCTATCTGGGCTTCCTAGGTGCCAGTTTCACCTCCTGCACGGTATCCATGGGCCTCGGTTAGCGCGCTTTGACCGAGGTCCTCGTTGTTCCTCACTGGCTGCGAACTACCACTATCCAGAGGTCTTCCCGACCACTCTGTGCTCTTAAATTCTAAGTTTTGTCCTAATTTGATATACTCATGGTGCTTTGATTATTCTTCATGGCTCCAATTCAGATCATGGCCTTCCCACTGAAAAAGATTTTGGACCACCAAAAGTTGGTTTTCAAGCATCAACTTAGTGAGGCTATAATTGTCTCACTTTCCCAATCTCTATCCACTTTTCACTGCTCAGCTTTGAACCTTTGAGCCCAATTCTGAGGTACTCAACATCTCCCCTACATGTCGTCCTCACATTCCTGTCCAAAACTATGTCTTCCTATAATTCATTAAGATATTCAAGTAGCAGGTCATCAATAGAATGCAATTGACTCTGCTCTTCAGGATCCTCAATTAGAGAGGGTTCAAACAATCTCAAGCAATATGCATTTACGACTAAGTAGATGTGCATGTAAGCTAGTAGATCAAGGCGAAAAGCATTCTCATTAATCTTCTCAAGTATTTTAAAAGGTCCATACCTAATAGGCTTTAGTTTTTTACCTTCACCTTGCATCCTGTCCTTGCTAATATACAGCCAGACTTGGTCACCAACTTGGAAACTATGCTTGGCTCTTTTCTAGTTGTTCGTGTACTGCCTGGTGGATCTCTTGGATTTGTTCAATGAACCTAGTTGCCCTATCCACGTCATTGTGTCCCTCAACTATGGTATCTTTACCAAAGACGAAATCCAAAGGAGACCTTGGTGTGAAACCAAAACAGGTCTCAAAAGAAGATCTCTGTGTAGAAGAATGTTATGCTCTATTGTAACCATGTTGGAAATAACACAAATGTTCATCCCAAAGCTTAGGATGTTTGCTGCAATATCCTCTGAGTAACTGCATCACTGTCCTGTTAACTACTTCTATCTGGCCATTAGTTTGTGGATGAAAAGTTGTGCTTTTCTTCAGTTTGGTGTCCATCACTTCCTGCAGGCTTGACCAAATCTTTCCCACAAATCGGGTGTCTCAATCAGATACAATGGAAGTGGGTAATCCAAAATGAACCCATACATGTTTAAAGAACAGTTTTGCAGTTTGTTCAGCTGTAATATGTATATTACAAGGTATCAAAATACACATTTTGCTAAACCTAACCACAACAACATATAGATAATCATGACCTTTCCTAGATTTAGGCAATCCTCCAACAAAATCCATGGAAACACTTTCCCAAGGGTGAGAAGGAACTGGTAATGGAGTGTACAAGCCTCGTTTTCTATTACTGGGCTTGCTCTTAGCACACATAGTACACCCTCTTACATATCTAGAAACTGTCTCATTCATTTTTGGCAAATAACAAAATCTTTGCAGTTGTGCAACAGTTTTACTTACCCCAAAGTGACCTGATATTAGAGAAGTGTATTCTTCTCTAATTATCTTTACTCTCTCAGTTTGTGGAATTCATAACTTCCCACAATGGTATAAGAGTTGGTCCTTTACATGATAATCCAGTTCTTCTACTCTTTTTCCTTGAATTAAAGTTGCATGTACATCATTAAAGTCTATATCTTGAGCATATTGTTCAATGTAACTCTCATGTAACACAGAATTATGCTTAAGTATAGTAGATGCATTTATAATAGGTCTAGATAACATGTCTGCAACTTTATTATGTATGTCCTTTTTATATCTGATGACTAAATGAAATTGTTGTAGAAAACCCATCCATCTGTAGTGTCTTGATTGCTGCAACTTAGTTTGGGAGTGTAGATATTGAAGTGGTTAATGATCAATATGTATTATTGTCTCTTTTCCCATTAAGTAATATTTCCACTTTTCCACACTCTGAACTAATGCATACAATTCTTTATCATATGTAGGATAGTTAGCTACTGCAGGATTAAAAGTCTCACAAGATAACATATGGGTTTACCGTGCTGTGTCAACATTGCTCCGATGGCATAGTCACTGGCATCTATTTGGATCTCAAATGGTCTTTGAAGATCAAGCAATGCTAGTATAGGTGTTGTACTAATCTTTTATTTCAAGGTGTCGAAGGCTTTCTGATGTTTGCCTCCCCACTGAAACACCTTGTTCAATCCTGTTAAAGCATATAAGGGAGCTGCAATTGAGGAAAAGTTAGAAATGAACTTCCTCCAATATTGTTTTGCCCCTAAGAAGCTTCTCACTTCTGTAGTGGACTTCGGTTTAGGCCAGTTCACAATGACTACCACCTTAGAGGGATCTATCTTCAGTTCACCACCCCCTACTATATGACCCAAATAATTTAGAGATGTTTTGCCAAATTCACATTTTGAGAGTTTAACATGAATTTTTCTCTTTTCAAAACGTCTAATGTCTACTTAACATGCTTTAAGTGTTCTTCCCATGTTTTGCTAAAAATCAAAACGTCATCCAAATACACAATAACAAAATCATGAAGAAAAGGGCTGAGTACATCATTCATTAATCTCATGAAATTAGCAGGAACATTAGTTAAGCCAGAAGGCATAACCAGCCACTCATACAATCCCTACTTTGTTTTGAAAGCAGTCTTCCATGCATCTTGTTCTGCAACTCTGACCTGATGGTATCCACTATGCAAGTCTAGCTTGGAGAAATAAACAGCTTCCATCAATTGATCTAAAAGATCATCTATGCGAGGAAGGGGATAACGCTTTTTTATTGTTATCTTATTGAGTGCTCAGTAGTCAATGCACATTCTCCATGAGCCATCTTTCTTTCTCACCAAAACAATTGGTGGCCCACATGGTGATGTGCTAGGCCTGATGAACCCTTTCTCGAGCAACTCCTGCACCTGCTTCTTGATTTCAACATTCTCTAAAGTAGACAACCTATACATTCCAATGTTAGGCAATGGAGCATCTTGTTGCGAAATAATATCATGTACTATTTCCTTTTTGGGTGGCAAACATTTAGGTTCTTGAAACAAGATATCATAATCTGAAACAACCTTTTCTAAATCAGCTTGTTGTTTGTCATTACAGTCGTCAAATACATTGGTTTTCTTAGGTTTCTTTTCCTTTAAAACCATCAGTAAGAATTTTTTTCATGAATTTATCATTCTTTTCATCTGCCCTGAGTTTATGAGATTATAATTATTCTTGAGATTATGAGCTCTTACAAAGTATTCGATTCCATCTTTAACAAGTAGATACTTGTTCTCAACTCTATAGAAAATAGCTTTTCTATCATACAACTAAGGACTTCCTAAAACAATTCCACATATATCCAAAGGAATTGTGTCTAAATCAACCTCATCTACAAATGCTAACCCAAAAGAAAACATGAGTTTGCACTATCTAGTCACTTGTAGTTGTGCTTTATCATTCAACCATCCTAATGGGTATCGTTTCTTGTGAGGCGTAGTTGCTAATCCCAATTTATTTACAATTTCTTCAGAAATTAAATTTACTTGTGAGCCACTATCAAACAAAGTATCAATCTTTTGATGTTTGGAAATAACTCTAATATGGAAAATCTCATGTCTTTTTCTCTCATTTTCTTCATCAGTAATAGATTGTGCAAAATTACTAGTAGATGCTTCAGAATTCTTACCTTTTATACTTGTGGCTGCAATGGTTGTTTCATCTCTCGAGTCTAACCCCAAATCTTTCTGAATAGCTGCAGCAGTCTTCTTCTTCTTGCCCTAGAACTTCTTAGGTCTCAACTTTGGATGCAGAATCCAACAATGCTCATCATCATGCCCATCCTTTTTACATTGAGTGCATGAAGCTTTGCTTTTTTGTGCAATGTTAGCCTTCCTTGCTTTCCACGTCTGCTTTCTTTTCTCCTTGTTCTTGCTTGCAGTGGGTTGGGTTGGTCCCCCAACTTCTGGATTTCCATTCTTTCCTCTATCTTCTAGATGAGTATCTTGTACAGATTCCTCATCTATACTAGTGGGATTAAACATGAGGATGGTATGCCTCATGTAGCTGTGTAGACCACCAATGTACTTCAAAAGAGTCTCTGGTGAGTCTAATGAGATTCCTAGAATCAATGCTCTCTTTATAAATTCTTAAGTGTACCCTTACACACTTTTCCCTTTCAAGTGCCAAAGAGTTTGCCAACTCATCATGGCTTGGTGCATGTAGGCCAATGGATAGAACTATTTTTTGATTGCAGAAACAAATTCACTCCAGACAGAGATGGTCTTACCATGTCTTTTCATGTCAGCTTGGGTTCTGCCTTCCCACCAAACCAAGGCAGTGCCTCCAAGGCGTAGGCATGCCAACTAAATCTTGCTCTTGTCTAAGTCAATATTCTGCACTCTGCAATACACATCAATTTGTCTAATCCAATTGTCCAGCTTTTTTTCATTTAACTCTCCATCATATATAGGCAAATCAAATTTAACATCTAGCTTGATCAAAGATTCTTTATTTTTGTGTTCGGTGCTGTTAGGAGGTGTGAGAAAGCTTTCCTCTTTCCCTTTTCCTTTCGAGTGGTCATGGAAGTGAGACTCATCTTCTCCTTTGTCTTCTTTAGAGCCTGATGAATATTCATCCTTGTGTTTTCTAAAGTCCCTATACATCTCTCCTATCATGGACTTTATGGCTAGGAAAATATCTATGAATTGAGCATCTAGCCCCATAGAACCTTCCTCTAACATTGTATTCTGAGGATAGACTCTCCCAATTTCAGGATTAGTTTCGACCAACTCTCCTTCACCTAATTTGAGCTTTGATCTAGTTAGCATTCAACAACTAAACCAACACAAGCTTGTCTAACCTTAAAAGTGTAAAGCTCTGATACCACTTGATCTAAAAATCACTCTTGAGTGATCTCAGTTAAAGAATTAATGAATGAAGGTATTACAGACTCATGTGCTGGTATGCGTCTATGTTATTTTAGGCAACGGATCGATCAGATTGCAAAATACACAGACACTGGAAAATGGAAAACAACAAAGAAACACAGTAAGCAAATACAAGAACACAACAAATTAATAAGGAGTTCACCCTATCCTCCAGGGCTACATCTCTGGTCTAGCTTTCAGTGGTGGCCTTCTTTTATTGTGTCTTTAAAGCAGAAAATTACAATGAGGAGCTCAATTTGAGTCTCCTGAAATAGATAATTCTTGCTAGGGTGGTTCTTGGATCCCCTAAGCCACTAGAGTGCACAGATGCTTTTCCTTACTAGGTCTTGACCTCCCTGGTCTTCAATGGGAGGAGCCTAATGTGGTGCTCAATTCCCGACAGATCCTCTCAGGGATTGCTCAATGCTGCCTTATGTTGTAGGTCAGCTCGACTCTTTGTCTTTCTGCTTCTTGCTTCACTGTCTCTCCTTTTCTCTGTCTTCGTTCTCTTCTTTTTCCTCTCTGTGTCCTCTATTCTCTGTATGTTCATGGCTTCAAAGCCAATCGATCTTATGACTGCTCGCTTCCTCTTTTGCCCCCGTCGGATCGCTTGCTGCTGCTAGCTTGGAGTTCCCTATCTCTGCGTCATCATCAACGTCTCACAGGGAGTAGCCACTTGTCCTCTTACAAATTGCACCAACTCTTCCTCATTGGTTCAGTTTTTCTGTTACACTGTGGAAGGAGTCATCCGCCATCTCAGCAGTCAAATCATACTTCAAACTCTTTATGTGTTGCGGCTTAATCCCCTATCAAATCCGGTTCCTTCATCAGGCGCATTCTCAGCCATTAGATCTGGAGCCCCAGATCTGACGTTATTCACTCATTTCGCACGGTTGACTTGCTCGACCATTAGCATGCAATGAGAGGTGTTTTTCTCTCTCATCTGCTTACCACGCGTCAGGCACTAAATGGAATTGCTCGTTTTTCTCCAAATCCGCTTACTACCCAAGGATGCCCCTAATATAGCACCAGTTTTGGAGCGCAGGTCTTGCCTTTAGCCTTTAGCGCTTTCCCTATGGTTTTCCCAGCTTCCATGCGACCGAGTGCTCAGGGCCCTTCCTTCTCGAGGGAGTTTTCCAAGCAATGCATGATTAGTGCTAAGTGACCTCCTTTTCCCGATCTGGACTTCCCAGGTGCCAGTTTCACCTCCTGCGTGGTCTCCATGGGCCTCGATCAGTGCACGTTGACCGAGGTCCTCATCATTCCTCACTGGCTGCAAACTACCATTGTCCAGAGGTCTTCTTGATCACTCCATGCTCTTAAATTCAAAGTTTTGTCTTGATTTGATACAGTCATGGTGCTTTGATTATTCTTCATGGATCCAATTTGGATCAACCAATAAAGGAAGAAGATCCACTAATCAAGGGATTTCGGTGGGGAAAGCTTCCTCCATCCATGGGGAATGATTCTTAATCATTTTTTCTAAGTACCAAGTCGAATTTTCCTCTAGGGAATGATTGATAAAATCTAGGAATGTGTTCCCTGCTATGTAATGCAAATTCCTACTATTAGGGATTAGATCCACTAATCAAGGGATTTTGGTGGGGTAAGCTTCCTCCCTTCATGGGGAATGATTCCTAATCATTTTTTATAAGTACCAAATCAAATTTTCCTCTAGGGGAGAGTTTCTTCATTAGTGTTATTGTGGAGAGAGCTTGTATTTTTGCAGCTCCATTGTATTTTCTTGCAGCGATGTAATTCTATTAACGGAAATAATGAAGATTGGTATCATGTTCAGCTTTTAAATATTTTCCTACTCCATAGTTCTCTGATTTTCCTTGGGCTTGGCCATCCCAGGAACCTCATAGCCCTTGTGTATAATTTTCTTTCCTTCTTTTCATTTCTTATTCACATGCATCTCTAGTTTTTATTTCTTTCTATTTCTGCATTTAGTATTAATGATTTCTTGTTGTAGGATTGAGTTAAATGGTTTATGTAAGCTCTTTTTCAAGATCACAAGCATTTTTTCATCCTTGGAAAATGTTTTGAAGTTCATAATAATCATTGATTTGCTTGGATTAGTGTTCTGATTCCCAAATCTAGATTGTTGGGCCTCCTTTTTAGCAAAGAACAATAAATTTCTGCTATTTTTTAGATCATGCTAATGAGCTTCAATCAAATTGTTTCCACATGCATTAGATCAAAAAAACATTCTATCTCATAAAAAAAATTACCCCATTGCATTTGCACTTGATTTGGTTAGGCATTTTTTAGATTTACTAGCTCACTAGTTCTTTAATTTCTATATTTTCAACTAGTAATGTTTTTTATTTCTTTCCATGGGTTAACAGAGGTATTTTTGAGTGATTCCACTTGGAATAGGGACCTACAACATCCTATTTAATAACAAAATTTGTCCCATCTAATTTGGATTTGATTTTTTTGGTCATTAAACCCTCACCAATTTCATCATTTCACAAGGAAACTTCTCCAAGCTTTTTGAACAAATCCATCCATCTCCCAACTTTGGTTTTGAGTTCTGAGTGATCCTAGGCACTTTCTCACTCCATTCCACCCATCTACTACCTTCCCTAAGCCTTCAATCACCTCCAACACCTCACATTTTTCTCTCATCTGAATCGTGTAGGTTCACTGTAATTCCTATAGGATCATCCTGTAGATTTCTAGTACATTCTATAGGTTTTCCTAAAATGGTCTGTTTTGAGGCCGAATTGATGGAAAAACTCTAGGAAGTCACCAAAATATTCCCAAGTGTCTCCCACAACATCTAACCATGTCCTAACCCTTCCATCCAACCTCCAACATTCTTAATTCACGTGCCACATCACCAAAGGAAATTAGTTTGAATACTTGATTTTGCATGAAAAGACAAAATACAAAAGCAGATTTATTTCAATCCCTTTACTTGCACATTAGTGATTATTGCTGCTTCTTACTTCCATGATTACATAGTAACATTTTGTTTATGACAATTTAGCATTATTGCAAAGCATAGTTTCTTGGCAGTTAATTAGGAAATGGTGATTTAGCGTTGAATTTTCATCTCTTTGCTTGTACTTTCTTTCTTGCAATAGGTTAATGTTCCATTTCGAACATTTAATTTTTTGCAATTAGTTTATGATTTGACTTCAGTACATGCAATCCATTATAACATGACAGTGAAGGAAGGACACATTGTATTCCACAAATATAGTGCCAACACCTCTTAAGTTTGTACGAACCCCAGGTTGATAATTAAAGTCGGTAGTCTTGGGATTTCTAACATTCTTGTTGCAATACTGAGGCACATCACTAGCTTCAAGGCTAGAGTCCTTATTAGTAGCTTGAGGCTTGTATTCCTTAATGACAGGCTCTCTCACCAACAATCATGGGAATACACCAATGTCTATTAATCGTTGGATCTTGCAAGTGGCTCGACGTCAGCTCATCTATTTTCCCTTTGCAAGATGGACTTAGATACCTTGGCAATTATTGACACTAATGGTGAGTTGCCTCACATTGGTTAACGACATGCATCAATGGTCGGTAATCCAATGACTTCTCATCATGCTCAACATCAACACATTTATTCTAATGATTAGAATTGTACCATCGGATGTTGTAACGATTGAAGACTATATCATTTTAACAGGTTGCAGTAGATCAAATTGTTATAATAGCAATAAAGATTCAAACCTTGTCATCAGCAAAGAGAACACAGAAGAAGATCCAAATTCCTTTGTTTACATACTCCATGATCCAATAACATCAACAACCATACTCTTCAACATCCACAACTCATTCACATTGAGGGTAAGTGAAGGTATGTGGTTTTCTAATTTTTAGTCATGCAAGTCCTTAAAATGATTAAAATTGTAACTTTAGAAAGTTCCTCACTTCCTTTTTCACATTGTCATATCTCTAGTTGGCAGGGGGGGGTGTTTGCAATTCATGTTCATACCTCATATTCACATTTCATGATATATATCACATTCATATTCCATTATCACCTTTCATATGTCATATATGTCCTTTATACACATGTCATCCTAACCAACATACTTTTCCAAACAACTACTATTGCATTATGATTCAAAACGTTACATGTTTTGCAAATGATGATGACAAAATGAACGGTTGATTAAATGTTTTCAAAGTCTTTTGATGCAACACAAAAATAAAAAAAGTATTGTTACACAAGAACCAATATTAATAAAATTTGGTTGCCACACAAGAACCAACCAAAGTAATATGTTGCAATTAAATATTTTTCAAAAGGACACCTTGCAAAAGGAACAAAGTTATCAAATGATTATGCGAAGATGAAAGAATAATTAACATCATCCAAAGTTCATATAAAAGGAAGAAAATTAAAAGGATCAAATCATGATTAAAGTAAATCAATGCAATAGATTGCATGAGGACATGCAATAACTTAAGTTGTGGGGTATGTTGGGCCACCAAATTAGCATACACTTTCACTCCATTTTCACCTTTATCGTCATTTTTTCACCTCATTTCATCACATTTATATTTCCATTACGATATGGGTTCATATTTTCTTTTTCCAAAGTTATTTATTTTATGTATTTAAATTGAATTTATGATTAAAAGTTAGAAAAATAACATGTATGTTCTTATACCTAAAGGTGGAATGAGTTTGGTGACATGTGTAGGTGATTTAGAAGGTTCCAAGACACTCTTATGTGGCCTCCAAGACTGAAATTCGAATTCTCTTGAAGATTTGAAGGATATTTGGGATAGGGATCAAGCATATCTCATGGAGAAAATCATGGATAAAGGAATATGTATCTCATATTGGTTGTAACCATATGAAGGATTTGTGGATATAGGAGGGATTAGTCGATCGCCATTAATGAGTTAGTTGCTTATGTTTCTGTATAATAGGAGTACATCCTCCATTCCAAAAGGAGGACTCTTGGAGCATGTATCCTAATTTATGATGGAATAGAATAAAGTTTTCCTTCTACAATTTTAGATATAAATTGTCTTAATGTAGTATATGAATTTATGGAATAGTTTGTCACTTTGTTCTTAAGAGAATTGAGCTCACTCTAAAGGGATCAAAGAAACATTCTATTTCATTATAGATTTTATTTTCATTTAATTACTTAGTTGTTTGAATAATTTTTTTCATTATTAATGAATGAATTTTACTTTAAATCTTACCAGCATGTGAAACGACAAACAAGTGTCTAAGTTAGGCTCTCTTCCTATTTGATATGAGTAATAACTGAAATTCATTCTCCTTTCCTAGTTTCAAGTTATTTCTAAATTCTTGATTTTTGATGCTTATGAATGAATTTTAGTTGAGTTATATTCAGCATATGATGGAACAACCAAGAGTCTAAGTTAGGCTCTCCATCTATTTGGTCTAAACAATAATTAAAGTTCATTTCTTTTCTTTATTTCAAGTTATTTTTGAGTTTATGGAATGGTAATGTTGTTGGAATAGAACTATGAGGAAGGAAAACCAAGAACTCCTAAGTTAGGAGCCTCTTCTCTTTCTTTCGATACATCACATACTATTGCTATTTAGTTTCTTTTCTTGAGGACAATACTGTGGGGAAGGACAACCATGACCTCCCGAATTGGGAGTATCTTCCTTTGATTATTTCATCTTCAACTAGAAATTTTTTAGTTTTATAAGTTATTTGTAATATGAATTTACATTCTTTATTTACATTCTAAACAAACCTCCTACAACAGTCTAATATGAGGTCTCATATATTTTGGTTTTCTTCTAAGTTTACGAAACCCCTGGTGTTAGGTCCCTATAATACTAGTGATTACCACATTACTATTGTAGTTGTACCCCTTATTAATATCGTTGTGCCCCTATTGTCCCCATATTGTTATTACTTTGCCCCATAGAATCCCTCTATTGTTATTTTTGTGGCTTTATATTATTATTGTTAGGTCAGCTGGGTTATATTATGACTCCTTAGACTCCTATATATAAAAGGAGGTTTTGTCATTTGAATCAATCCAAGAATTGTTCATTTATGTAATGTAAAGGAGGTTTCCCCCTCAAAGAGGCTGAATTCTAAGGGCGTTGATCTATCTTCTCTATCTTTTCTTGAGCCTGGTTTCATAACATTTGGTATCAGAGCTTTGGATTCTAGGGTTTCGCTGCTCCAAACAAGTCATCATGGCATTTTCGCTATAACTTTTTTTCTGTACGTTTCATAAGCTAAAATAAAAAACCCATTTGAGAAGACATGACGCTGAATCTTAGGTCCAAATTTCAGAGCTTTTCACGCTATATTTTCAAAGATATGATCTGAGGAAGTTGGTCCTTTTGCAAAATCCTAAATTACATTCAAAACAGGTGACCTGGGGAAAATCGTCATAACTTTCTCTCTGAGCATCAAATTGAAATTTTGTAAGAAGTTACAAAAAGAGGACGGACTGTAGTTTCTTGTATATATTTTTCAGAGCCAAAGGTCAAAACAGGGACACGTGGCATGTCGTACAAGTTCACTCTACTGAATTAGTTTATAATTAGGTCACTGTGGGAGATTTTCCATAGCTCTTCATTGGAGAATCCAATTGGGGTCAGACTAGTGGCATTAGAAAGAGGACATAGAGGGATACCATAGATCACAATTTTAGAACTGGATGATCCAAAATTACAGAGATACATCAGAGGCAATATCGAGCTTCTATAAAGTGAAAAAAGGTGTGTATATTTTTTTAAATGTTTGCTTAAGCTTGGTTTGAAAATTATTTTGAAGGAATTCAAAGGGCATAGTAAAGCATTATTATCAGTAATTGATGCCCCGAGGAAAGAAAATGGAAACACCTAGTAAGCGACTTGAAAGCTCTCGCATGACTCATGAAGAAGAGGAAGAAATGCAACATGATATATCAAAATTACGAGACCAAGTGCAACAAGTGTCACTTGCACAAAAAGGAACAGAATCTAAGATGGATTGTTTAAAGAAACATGTAGAAGCTAAGAAGAATGACATGGAAGCTAATATGGACGATTTGAAGATAGATTTGAAGACAGACATGGAAGAATTGAAGATAAATATGAATAAGTTGCTACAAGAAATGGTCACTAATGGAGAAAGGGTACTAAAGGAAACTCATGATGAGAAAAAAAGAAATGTTAATCATGATTCCATAGACTCTAATGTTGGATCGAAGACCACCATATTCCAAAAATCGATATGAGGAAGTTTGATGGCAAGGATCCCGCAACATGGATATTACAGATGGAGCAATTTTTCGATCTCAATAATGTGCAAAACACACAAAAGGTACGTATTGCAACTTTATATTTGGAACAAATCAGTTTGTATGGTATCAATGGCTTTGCTCTCGTAAACAATTTATCACTTGGGAAATTTTTACGAAAGAATTGATAGCACATTATGAGGATACAAAAAGCAACACTTTTTTTAGCCAATTGATAAGTCTCAAACAAAAGGGTTCAATAATGGAGCACATTGAGGAGTTCCAAAAATTGAACATAGGGGTAAAATATATTCCAGAGGAGCATAGGATTGATGTATTCATAGGGTCTTTAAAGGATAATATCCAACATGATGTTTGCCTTTGGGAATATGATTCATTAGAGAAGGCATTCCGGTTAGCAAGAAAAATGGAAAGCAAAATTATGGCAACCAAGAAGCATACCACTCACAACTATAAAGATGGAAGTGTTGTTTCCGCTAGTATTCCATAACCTATAAGGTTGACACCACAACAATTGGAAGATAAAAGAGCAAAAGGGCTTTGTTACAGTTGTGATAGCAAATACACTAAAGGTCATCAATGTGCTGAGAAGAAATTATTCTACATACTTGTGAAGAGGAAGAAGAAAAGGAGCAAGAAAGGTCAAAAGAAGAGGATATACTCCAGGAACAAAGCCTAGATGAAGAACAAATGAATCTGAACATATCTTGTAATGCATTGGCGGGAATTACCACTCCTCAAACCATCAAGATAGAAGGACAAATCAAGAAGAAAAAGGTAATAGTGTTGATTGATTCAGGAAGTACCCACATTTTTATTCATTGTAAGGTAGCAAAAGAATTGAATTGCTTCCTATATCCAGCACCAGAGTGTCAAGTGATGGTTGCAAATGGAGGAACAATAAATTGCTCTGGAAAGTGCCATAATATCAAGCTATCCATGGGAGAATATGTATTGACTAGCCCAATACTCTCCATTCCAATGGGAGGTGCTGATGTTGTATTAGCAGTCCAATGGCTACAATCCTTGGGTACAATAGCTTTTAATTTTCAAGAACTTTTCATGAAATTTTCTATGGAAGGAAAGGAAGTTGTATTAAGGGGTATTGCAGGGAAATCAGGAAAGATAATCAGCTCTAATGGTATGACAAAGCTTCTTAAAAAGGAACAGAGAGGTGTGATTGCACAATTATGTTCGCTAGATGTTTCCACATTGGAATCATCTATTTCTCCAGATCTCCAAATAATCTTGGAGAATCATTCCAAGGTATTTGAGACTCCCAAAGGTCTCCCACCTATTCATGATCATGATTGCTATTCATCTAATTCCAGGAAGTGTTCCTCAAAACATCAGGCCGTACAGATATCCCTATGCCCAAAAGAGTGAAATTGAACGTATGGTTGCAGAAATGCTAGAGGCTGGTATAATTCAACCGAGTCAAAGTTCTTTCTCTTCTCCAGTATTATTGGTGCACAAGAAGGATGGATCATGGCGCATGTGTCCGGATTATAGGGAGCTCAACAAGCTCACTATTAAAGATAAGTTTCCCATTCCTGTCATTGATGAATTACTGGATGAATTGCATGGATCAACTTACTTCACCAAGTTGGATCTTCATTCAGGATATCATCAAATCAGAATGAAGACTGAAGACATTCCAAAAACAACATTTAGAACTCTTGAGGGTCATTATGAATTTTTGGTCATGCCTTTTGGCCTTACCAATGCATCTTCAACATTTCAAGGTTTGATGAATTCCATTTTCAAACTATTCCTTAGAAAATTTACGTTAGTATTTTTTGATGATATACTAATCTACAACTAGTCTTGGAAGGATCATGTTGAACATGTTGACAGGGTGCTACAACTATTGGAGGAGAAACAATTATATGCAAAAATATCAAAGTTTCTTTGGAGTACAAGAGGTTGAATATTCTGGGTCATATTGTATCTCATGAAGGAGTTAAGATAGACCTAGCAAAATTAAAGCCATTAAGGAATGGAAAACCCCACATCCATTAAAGCATCTGCGAGGATTTCTCGGGTTGACAGGGTATTATCGCAAGTTTGCTAAGAATTATGGGAGAATAGCAGCACCTCTAACAAAATTATTGAAGAAAGATGCATTTTCATGGACTCCAGAAGCAACAAAGGCCTTCGAGCGTCTTAAAGAGGCAATGTGCCAAGCACCGGTTTTAGCTACACTAGACTTCACAAAAACCTTTATTGTGGAATGTGATGCTTCAGGAAATGGAATTGGTGCTTTTTTAATGAAAGATGAAAGACCCATTTCTTTCGAAAGTCATCCAATCAAGGGAAAGTTATTACACAAAGCTATTTATGAGAAGAAAATGTTGGCAATACTCCATGCACTTAAGAAATGGCGACCCTACCTAATGGGAAGACACTTCAAGGTAAAAATGGATCATGATATCCTTAAATACTTTTTAGAACAAATATTATCCTCTGAAGAGCAACAAAAGTGGGTTACAAAGATGTTGCGTTATGACTTTGAAATCATCTACAAAAAAGGGAAGCAAAATGTGGTGGCAGGTGCACTCTTAAGAAAGGATGAGGATGTGGAAGCATTATCGTGCACCATTTCTATTTTCCAACCAAATTGGATAAACGAAGCAAGGGAAGAATGGAAGAATGACGAAGAAGTGTGGGCACTTATTCAAAAGTTACAACAAGACTCTAGTACATCTAATACATTTAGCTGGTAAAATGATTCGTTATGGTACAAAGATCGCTTATACCTCTGTAAGGATTCCCAGCTAAAACAAAATATTCTTATGGAATTGCACACTTCTCCCTTAGGAGGGCACTCGGGATTTTTAAAAACTTACCACAGGGTTAAGAAGGAATTTTTTTGGGAGGGCCTTAAATCAGATATTCAAAATTTTATGGCAGAATGTTTGGTTTCCCAACAAAATAAAGTTTAAACAATTAATACATCGGGTCTATTACAGCCTTTATCCATTCCAAGCCAATGTTGGGAGGAGTTTCAATGGATTTTATCACAGGTTTGCCCAAGTCTGAGGGAAATAGTGTCATCATGGTGGTAGTTGACAGACTTACCAAGTATGCACACTTTTGTGCATTATCACATCAATTTAAAGCCAATATTGTTTCTACTGCATTTATGGAAAGAATTCAAAAGCTACATGGAAACCCAAAGATTATTGTAAGCAACAAAGATCCAATTTTCACTGGAAATTTTTGGACAGAATTATTTTCTTGTCTTGGTACTCAGTTAGCTCATAGCTCATCTTATCATCCTCAATCTGATGGGCGAACTGAGATAGTAAACAAATGTTTGGAAGGATATCTTCGTTGTTTGTATCTGATAAACAGACACAATGGGTCAAATGGCTGCCTCTGGCTGAATGGTGGTATAACACTCCCTTCCATACAGCAACAAAAATGACCCCATTTATGGCACTTTATGGGTATCAACCACCATCCATCACATCATATTTAAGAGAAAATTCTAAGGTTCAGGCAGTGGAACATCACATCGAACATCAACAACAAGTCCTCCATTAAAGGATAACCTCGTGTTGGCACAGAATAGAATGAAACAACAGGCAGATCAACATTGCAGCGAAATAAGTTTTGATGTAGGTGATTGGGTATTCCTACGGCTACAACCATATAAGAAAATGTCCCTCAAGCAAGCAAAGAAGGATAATAAATTATCACCAAAGTATTATGGTCCGTACAAGGTGTTGCAAAAGATTGGTACTATGGCATACAAATTGGAGCTTCCTGCAGCTTCTCGATTGCACCCAGTTTTCCATGTTTCATGTTTAAGAAGTTTATAGGTGACAAGCTCCCAGTTCAAACAATATTTCCAGAACTTGACGAGGAAGGAAAAATTATATTGGAACCAAAAGCAGTCACAGAAACAAGAACTCGACAGCTACGAAATCGATCAATTTCAAAGTATCTTATCAAGTGGAAGAACTTATCCACTAAAGGTTCAACATGGGAGGATGATAATTTTATACAGAAGTATCCATAACTACTCAAGCGTTGAGGACAACACTTTTTTGAAGGAAAGGGGCATGTTGGGTCCCTATAATACTAGTGATTACCCCATTACTACTGTAATTGTACCCCTTATTAATATTGTTGTGCCCCTATTATCCCCATATTGTTATTATTGTGCCCCATAGAATCCCTCTATTGTTATTTTGTGGCTTTATATTATTATTGTTAGGTCGGCTAGGTTATATTGTGACTCCTTAGACTCCTATATATATAGAAAGGAGGTTTTGTCATTTGTATCATCCAAGAATTGTTCATTTATGTAATGTAAAGGAGGTTGCCCCCTCGAAGACGCTGAATTCTAAGGCATTGATCTATCTTTTCTATCTTTTCTTGAGCTGGTTTCATATCACTATTAAAGTTTTTCATGTACATAATCTTCAAAGATGTTGAAGATGTTCATAAGTAAAAATGACTTGATAATATTGGTAAGCATTATGAAGGAAGTTATGATCAAGATAACCTTGATGTCGTAAAGAGGAATGAAGCCGTGAAAGATTCTCCGATATTATAAAAAGGAAGTTGTTGATCTCCCTAAGTTAAGAGGGAGCATGGTTAGAAGAAAGTGTGCATCGCCCAAGTTGAGAGAGATGGCATACTATGATAGTCATGATGAACACTTTGGAGAAAGAATGAAATCGGAGAATGAATGAAGCACTATAAATAGATTTGAAATGTATTGAGGATGTCTTGGTGCTAAAGAAATGAAAGAAGAAAATCATCTCAATAGTTGAATATGAATAACTTGATATAAGTGGCATTGGGTTGATTAAGGACCTCAAAGGTTTTTGTTTACTTGTTTATATTTGAAAGTTTATTACTGATTGGGGTTGTGTTTGTACAAGTAAATCTCTCCACAAGAAAGATCAACACCTTAGAAGCATGCTTGGACAAATGAATTGTCTGATTTAGTATATAGGGAGAGATGAAGCATCTTATGGCAAGATGTTTGGGAGGACATTTGGTCAGCCTATATGTTGATGTCTAGATCCTGAAGAGGGAGGGTGGCATTGGTCATGGAGCTATGACCTTGGATACTCACCTAGATCCATGGGTTCATGGTTAGAAAGTAAGCCTGATGGTTCCTACAGTGGTTGAAAGCTTGAGCCCATATTAGTCCCACCTAGATAAATTACCCTGGTCAAGTATCTAGTCTGCAACATTGAGTGTGCTAGAACTCTTCGTAGTGCATTTTATTTTAAGATCTTCCATGTACCTTCATACGTATGTAATTATGAATACCTCCCTAGTTAAGAGGGAGTGTTGGAGAATGTAACTAGTGTCGATCTTCATAATTGTACTTGAGTCATGATGTAATATAATTGTCAAAGGAAATTATTATTATTATTATTATTAAATTGACTTATTAAAGCATGGATTTCATGCTTGGCTCAATGGTCATAGGTCAAGCCTCCATTGTAGGCTTGTAGGATTTTTGTTGAAGTCAAATTCAAATTTATTATGTAAGAATCCCTTCTTCGTTTCATGTTGTCAAAGATAAAAATATATTTTGTCATGTCAAAACCTCCTCCATTAAGTCAACCTCCAAATTGATCCTCTTCAAGTCAGCATCCACAAATTATTCATGTTGGCTCATTTACAGTCAAAAACAACTATAAATACCCATGTGAACTCAATTACAGAGGTTCGTATATCATATAGGTTTGGATGTTGCAAAGGTTTGGATAATTGTAGAGGTAGCAAAGGAAGGATGATTCATATCTTCTACAAGATCAAAGTATTGATTGCAGGGTCGAAGCACTGAGATATTACAGGATGATTGCAGGACTTAGGCACTAAGTTAATACAGGGTGATTGCAGGGTCAAGGAACTAAACTAATACAAAACCAAAGCATGACAAATTGCAGGAACGAAGCATAGCATGAACACAGGAACGAAGTCTGTCATACTGCAGGATCAAAATCTTGGTATGATCACAAGAACACATTGAGGTATCACAGTATTGAAGGACCAAAGTGTTATAGGACTGAGGTATCACATCTTTGCAGAAATGAAATGTTGAATACAGGACTCAGAACTGAAGCATGATATGTCACTTAGGGACAAGGTTGACTTGATGGATGGAAGGAGTCTTTGGTCTAGGTAATAAAGGTCTTGGTCATCTAAACTTAATTTGAATCTACTGAAGGAATAGTTCCTGATTGGGTTTTCCTCTAGATAGGGGTTTTTCCTTGGTTTTTTTCCTACATCTTTTGTCATCTTTAATTTATTTATTGGCATTAGTCTTGATGATAAGAACAAGAGAAGAAGAACTAATAATTAAATATCACAAAATAATGTCATAATAAGAGAAACCAACTAATGTAAAACCCTAAGTTGTTGCCTAATGGATTTCTCAACAGGTAGGTATTCATAAATGGTACATGGACATTCTCAAACTTAAGAGATCTCATAAGAAGATTTGAATTGATAATCCATCTATTTGCATGAAATCATGTAGCATTGGCACATAGCAAGGCCTTGACTAATAGCTCTATCTCTCCACAAGATCAGAGCACAATGATGGTGATACCAATCACTGATAAACACCATCATTATTGTCTCTCAAGGCACATACCCCACTCGAGTGTTCACAGGGTATGTCCTTCCAGGACAATTCCTATCTTGGAATAACACATCCTCAAGGAATTTCCTCCACGACCACTCTTATATTGGATTCCCTACCTCATCCCCAAAGAGTGTCGAATACCAGATGCTTACCCAATCCTCCATTCTTTCTTCACGAAGTGAAAACAAGAATGGTCTATATATCCCTCCCTCTCAACTAGGGAGGATATATCAACCAAACCAAGCTTGTCTCTCAAGTACACAAGCTTCTTATTAGGAAGAGATTTTGTCAAGATGTCAGTGACCTATTCATCAATGGAGATATATCGTAGCCGCAACTATTAATTTTAGGTATGTTCTATGCTTAGATAAATTTATTTCAATTTTCACAGTTAGCTCAATATATTTTTCTAGATTAGCAATCACATCAGCATTAAAGTAAACTGCAGATAGAACATAAACATAAATCGCAGAAGACAAGCCAAGACAAGAGGACACAAGATGTGGCGCTAGCCAGGGACAAACCCCAATGTGGGGAAACCCTTGATCAATTTTTATTATATGTTCTTCAATAGTTCAACAGAGAGAGAGAGATAATACGTTTACAACAGAAGTCAACACTTTGACTTATCTAAATAAGGGCATAAATAATCTCTAAGAAGATGATACATGAGATCAGTTGAAGGCATGTTGCTTCAACTGATTCTCCAAGGTGACTCCTTCACCTATCATTGTGCTGCATTTCGTCATCGTGTTGCACCTGACCGTGTTGCATCATGCTGCACCTAGCATCACTATGTTGCATCTCATCATGCTTCATTAATCATGATTGTACCCATCATTGTACTTCATTATGTGCCATTGTTGCACCATGTTGCCATACTGACCTATGTGATGGCTGCATCTTGCTTGCTTGTTGTCCCTATCTTGCTTGTTGTCCCTAGCATGCTTGTTGTCCTTTGCATGCTTGTTGTTGCATGCTAGTTGTCCCTTGCATGCTAGCTGTAACATTGCATGCTTGGTGTATTCGCTGCTAAGTACCATACAATTGTCCCAATGTTAGTTAGTTGTCCCTTGCATGCTTCTCTCCTTCGGAGACAAATGCTCTGGCTATTTCGGTAGTTCTTGGCAGTTCCGGTTGTTCCAACAATTTTGGTGTTTCCGGTTGTTCCCGGTAGTTCTGACAATTTAGGCAATTTTGGTTGTTCCCGGCAGTTCCATCTTCTGCCCTTTGCATCAGTTTTCCTACCTGTTCCAGCAGTTCCCGGCAATTTCGGCAATTCCGACTATTCCCGACAGTTCTTGCAGTTCCGGCTATTCTGGGCAGTTCCGGCTATTCCCGACAGTTCCAGCAGTTCCAGCAATTCTGGCTATTCTCGGCAATTTTGGCTCCTGCCCTCTAGATTAGGGCAGCATTATCCCTTAGGATCTCTCCTCCTACTAAAACCCAAAGACAAGTAGAGAGAAAGAGATCCCAAGAGTGTTGAAATGAAGGCCACCTCTATTTATACTAAAACATTAAGAACAAGTGGGGTTTATTTGGTTGTTGGCCGACCTTGACGAATTGTCCCATAACACAAATAAATTCATATCTCCATGAATACTTAGCAAAATCGGATGATCTTTAGATCAATCCTACACCTCTCGATGAGAGAGATCCAAGAAAAATATCAGCTTCCATTAATAAGATGACCCACATGCAGTTTGGCCCTAGTTGCCAATTTTAACACTCCCTCTCAACTAGGGAGAACTCCATCTGTTGATCCATAAGTCTGACTGTACCATCTCTGCCATCAATGCCCTTCACTGCTCTGCCCTGCACTACGCTACTCTGCTTTGCTCTGCTCTACTCTGCTATGCTCTGCTGAACCATGAAGAAGAAGAATTGATCAAGAATGTCTCATACCATTCTCTACTGACTCGAAGTCAGTTTCCTCTGAAGAGAGTGTGTCACATCACTCTTACCGGCCCGAAGTCAATTTTATTGATCCCAGATCAATATCACAAGAGAGTGTCTCAAACCACTCATACTGATCCCAGATCAGTTACATTGATCCCATATCAATAGAGGTCATCCTAGCATAGGGAGTATGGTAGATACATCGATGCGTCCATCGATAATACTACTATGGTCCCTAACCCCATTTCCCTACTCACTGATCAGATGAGAGGTACTTCCCATGAGTCCCACATTGCATGGGTAGGATGCCTCGACAGGAGAACTAATCATGTTGTCCACAGGAGAACGAATCATCCTGCCCCAAAGTCGCCATGGGAGAACTAATCATCCTGGCCCACAGGAGAACTAATCATTCTGTTTCACAGTTGCCACGGGAGAACTAATCATCCCGACCCACAGGAGAACTAATCATCCTGTTTCATAGTTGCCACGAGAGAACTAATCATCTCGGCCCACAAGAGAACTAATCATCATGTTCCACAGTCGTCATGGGAGAACTAATCATCCCGTCCCACAAGAGAGCTAATCATCCTCTTTCACAGTTGCCACAGGAGAACTAATCATCCCGGCCCACAGGAGAACTAATCATCATGTTCCACAGTTGCCACGGGATATCACAAGGAAAGGTTAAACCTATCATCCTGTACATAGTGCACCACCAGGGGAGGGTGAGTCACCCTGTGGTCGTATGTTGCTCCAGTAAGTACCCCAAGCCCCCTAGAGCTCCCAGAGCTCAATGCATGCAACATGCAGGACCCTTATAAGAAGGTCTCTCAACGACCCCAAGTCGTTCGGGAAAGTCACAGATTTGACTTTTCCCGAGGCTTTGACAAAATGTCTACGACCTGTACATCAGTCTCAATGTGATGGAGCTTCCTCACTCATCGACTTACCATATCCCAGATAAGGTAGTATCTGATGTCTATCTACTAGAGCAATTATCGAATACGGGATTCCTCAATAATCGAATCCCCCCTCTGGTTGTCACAAAGAATTACAGTGGTATTCATCATGTGTACAAACAGCTCACTTAAGAGCTTCTGCAACCATGCAGCTTCACACGAGATCATACTCGTAGTTATGTATTCGGTCTCGGCGGTGCTTATAGCAACCGACTTCTGCTTCCTGCTCATCCATGATATCGAAGCAGAATCCAAAGAGAACCAGCACTAGGAAGTGCTCTATGATCCTCCACACTGCCTGCCCAGTCAGCATTTGAATAATCATGCATTTTCATATTTCCGGCAGTGTATCTCAATCCATGAGAGATTGTGCCTCGAAGATATCTCAGAAGATTCTTGGCACCAATCCAGTGAGGCTAAACCAAATATGAGCTCACCATGCTAACTACAAAACATATATCCGAATGGAAGTTCACCAAGAACATCAACACAAATGAGTTTATGAAACTAAGAGGCATTTCCCAAATCTGGTCCGACATCACTACCATATAACTTCTGAAAGTTAAGATCCTCGAGGTATTCATAGGCTTGCAGTTTATCATTCCATATTCGGAATCCAACTCCCTCTTACTTCTGCAAATGAGAGGGTCTGCACCTATTAAAAATAGGTCGTCCTCATAAGGTGCTAGTATGAGAGGTCTGTCATCCACAACCTTCAAAAAATGGTTTGGATCAGCTTCACTCTTAGTGAATCTCAGCATCATCTGACAGCTATCAATCCTCTCATACTATGCCCGGGGAGTTTTGCTTCAAGCCATAGAGGGATTTCTTCCACCTGCATACTTGAGATTCCTGACCATCAATCTCAAACCCCTCGGGTTGTTCCAAACCTGTGGACCTACTACATGAGGGGAATGGTCCCCTTGTAAAATTTTCCTTCGGTACATCTCAGACATGTACTTTCATGCTCTTTTTGAATTCAGGCATCCCTGTCACCATCTGACTCGCAGACCTCCGGTGCTATGTGTCAATGGACATGGTCCCCAGTGGACTTCCTGCAACTTGATACAACCCTTAACTCAAAAACATATTTGAAAATTCTATTTTCAAACACGTACCTTTCCATCGATGAGTGCCACCTCGTAACCTTTGACTTCCATTGCTGAAATGGACACCAAGTTTTTCTTACGATTAGGTACATAAAAGATATTTTGTAAATGAATCAAGTTACCCTCATTCAATTGAGGGGTAACATTCCCTACACCCTTTCTGGGATAGGTGGCATCAGCTCCAAGTATAATCCCACGATTATTTCCATCTCTACCAAATTAGAGAGTGCACCCTACTATCCGACAAAGTGCCTTGAAGCACTACAATCAATAAGCCAAATTCCCAAAGAATCTGAAGGAGAGGGCCAATACAAGATAATGCTTCTTTATCTTATTAGAAACAACATTTGATTCTTCATACCTAGGGTTCCTTAATTTCTCTGAAGAGTCAGCCATTTCCTTGATGACCTGCATTACCTGTCATTCCTCTAATCATTGAAGATGTCCCTGGAATGATTGTTATCATCATCAAGTGATGTGTCCCTACCTCAAACACTCCTTCGCATAATGGCTGAACTTATTACAACCAAGGCATCTGCCTTTCCTTCCACCCTTAAATCCGAACTTCCCACTGAAGTGATCTTTAGGTAGGCCATCAAAAACATTTGTTGCACCATTCTAATAATATTCTCTACTTCGACTTCACCCTTGGTGAATTTGAAGAGGGATGAGGAATCCATTGATCCTTTTTTTTTCTTTCCCAACTGTCTTCGGTGATTGCTCTTTCACTCTTGCTTGGGCATTGCCCTCACCTTAGCTCTGATACCATGTTAATTTTAGGTGTGTTCTATGCTTAGAGAAATTTATTTCAATTTTCACAGTTAGCTCAATATCTTTTCCAGATTAGCAATCACATCAGCATTAAAGTAAATTGTAGATAGAACATAAACATAAATCGCAAACGACAAGCCAAGACAAGAGGACACAAGATGTGGTTCTAGCCAGGGACAAACCCCAATGTGGGGAAACCCTTGATCAATTCTTATTACATGTTCTTCAATAGTTCAGCAGAGAGAGAGAGAGAGATAGTATGTTTACAACAGAAGTCAACACTTTGACTTATCTAGGTAAGGGCATAGATCATCTCTAAGAAGATGATACATGAGATCAGTTGAAGACATGCGGCTTCAACTGATTCTCCAAGGTGACTCCTTTACCTATCGTTGTGCTGCATTTCGTCATCATGCTACACCTCACCATGTTGCACCTCACCGTGCTGCACCCATCATCATTATGTTGCATCTCATCATGCTTCATTAATCATGATTGTACCCATCACTGTACTGCGTTATGTGCCATTGTTGCACCATGTTGCCATACTGACCTATGTGCTAGCTACATCTTGCTTGCTTGTTGTCCCTAGCTTGCTTGTTTTCCGTAGCATGCTTGTTGTTGCGTGCTAGCTGTAACATTGCATGCTTGGTGTATTTGCTGCTAAGTACCATACAATTGTCCCAATGTTAGTTAGTTGTCCCTTGCATGTTGCTCCCTTTCGAAGGCAGATGCTCTGGCTGTTCCGGCAATTCTCGGCAGTTCCAGCAATTTTGGTTGTTCCCGGTTGTTCCGGCAGTTCCGGCGTTTCCGGCTATTCCCGAAAATTCCAGCAGTTCCGGTAGTTCTGGAAATTTCTGCAATTTTGGTTGTTCCCGGCAGTTCCGGCTTTTGCCCTCTATGTCAGCTTTCATGCATGTTCTGGTAGTTCTCAGTAGTTCCGGCTTCTGCCCTCTGTGTCAGCTTTCCTGCATGTTCCGGCAATTCCGACTTCTGCCCTCTGTGTTAGCTTTCCTGCATGTTCTGGTAGTTCCCGGCAGTTCCGGCTATTCCTCTCAGTTCTGGCAATTCCAGCGATTCCCGACAATTCCGGCTTTTCCCGGCAGTTCCAACTATTCCTGGCAGTTTCGGCTTCTGCCCTCTAGATTAGGGCAGTGTTATCCCTTAGGATCTCTCCTCCTACTAAAACCCAAAGACAAGTAGAAAGGAAGAAATCCCAAGTGTGTCGAAATGACTTGAAGGCTACCTCTATTTATACTAAAACGTTGAGCACAAGTGGGGTTTATTTGGTTGTTGGTCGATCTTGACGAATTGTCCCATAACACAAATAAATTCATATCTCCATGAATACTTATCGGAATTGGATGATCTTTAGATCAATCCTACACCTCTCGATGAGAGGGATCCAAGAAAAATGTCAACTTCCATTAATAAGATGACCCACATGCAGTTTGGCCCTAGTTGCCAATTTTAACAACAACACTCCATCCTACACCAGGTTTCAAATATAGTGATACTTGTATGTGTTTTGTCTTTCCATGAAACACTAGGTCTTCAGACAACCTTATACAGTTGGTGTTGTCATAATGTATCATCGTCGGGTCCATCGGTCCTTGGACAACAACTTCCTCAACCAGACAGCGTCTCTGCTTACTTTGCAGGCTGCAATATATTCAATCTCAGCACTACTCAAAGCAATTGATTCCTACTTTCTACTCATCCAGGGGATCATGGAGGATCCCAAACTAAAACATCCTCCAGTATTGTTTCTCCCATCTATCTCACTGTCTCCCAAGTCGGAATTTGTATATCCAATTAATTAGACATCATTCATGTTATCATACTTCAAGTAGTAGTGGATTGATCTTTGCAAATATCTCAGTACATGCATGGATGCTATCCAATGATCATGCTTGGGATCTACTTGGAACTGACTGAAAACATTCATTGCAAAACAAATGTTTGGTCGAGTATTTACCAAATGCATCAGCAAGCCAATCAATTATGAGTCTATACCTTATCGGATCCACTGGGATTGATTCGAAACTTCTTAGCCTTTTCAAGTTTGTCATCATAGGGATTGTCGTAGGTTTGTAATCCATCATGTCAAACCTCTTTAGCATCTCAATCACATACTTTCCTTGACCTAGATAAATCTCATCAAGTCCTTACCAAATGTCCAGTCCCAAATAATAATGCATCAGCCCTAGATCCGTCATATCGAATTTTGCTATCAGTTTCTTCTTGTACTCTTGAATATGACCTTCTACACATGTCATGACAAGATCATCCACAAATTGGAGAATGATTACAGGCCCATCCCTCACAACCTTGATATAGAAGTTTGGATCGACAAAACTCTTCGAGAAGCCCAATCTTTATAGATATGCATCCATCCTTGCATACCATGCCCTTGGTGTTTGCTTAAGGCCATACAATGCCTTCTTCAACCTGCAAACATAAGTCTCTCTATCTTTTACTACAAATACCAAGGGTTGTTCTATATAGACTTCTTCATCGATAGTAACATTCAGTAATGTTGTCTTGACATCCATTTGATGGATGTTCCATCCCATCTATGTTGCGAAATAGACCAACGAACATATAGTTGTATACCTTGTTGTAGGTGCAAATGTCTTTTCATAATCAATGTCTCTTGTTGAGAGAAGCCTATAGCCACAAATCTTGCCTTGTAATTATCAATACTTCCATCTACTGCATGTTAAATCTTGTAGAGTCACTTCGAAGTTACCATAGATTTGTCTTCAGGCCTAAGTATGATCTCCCAAACTCCATTTTTCATTATAGATTGATACTCTGCATTCATGGCAGCTTTCCATTCTTAAGGTTTGACAGCCTCTTCAAAGTTGGATGGTTCTACTTCTATTAACTTCGTCATATAGGATGCATACCTTGAATTTCTTTTTGGCTTCTTACTTTCCCTGAATGTGCCTTTCGTTGCTCCTTGTCCTCCTGCATCTATAAGAGTAGACTTCAACCAATTAGGTCGTTTTCTACTTTCAGGGATGATCACAACTTCATTGGGACCTTCATCTTCATTATTTGATTTTTCTTCCTCCCTCATGCATTCTTCCTCAAATATTGGAATTTCTACATCATCAAAGTCCATCAGGAGGTCCTTTGATTTCTTGAATGCAATATTTTCATCAAAGAATACATCTCAGCTTACTTCTATTCGATGTCCTTCCTTTATGTAGATCTTATAAGCCTTTGAAGTATTACTGTAGTCAACAAATAGTCCCTTCATGCTTGTAGGATCCAACTTCTTTCTCTTATCCTTTGGAATGTGAATATAGACAAGACAGCGAAATATTCAGAGATGGTCCATGCTTGGTTTCTTACTAGTGAATGCTTCTCCGGGAGCAATGTTGTCTAGTGATCTATGAGGACTTCAATTTTGAATATATACAACAGTTTTTGTTGCTTCACCCCACATAAATTTTTGGCACATCTTGATCATGTAACATGGCCCTTACACTTTCTTCAATAGATCAATTCTTTCATTTAGCAACTCCATTTTTTTCGGGATTGTATGGGACTTTTAGCTCTCGTTTAATCCCAACCTCCTTACAAAACGTTATGAGTTCCTTTGAAGTGTATCCTCCATTGTTGAATCTTAAGACCATTATCCTTCTTCCTATAAGGTTCTCCACTTCAGCTTTGCATTCTTGAAATTTGTTGAATACTTCATCCTTGGTCTTCAGCAAATAGACCCAAGATTTCCTTGAGTGGTCATCAATGAATGTTACATAATATGGATGACCTCCAAAATACTTTGTAAACATAAGACCACAGACATCAGAATGAACGAGATCCAAAATTTCTTTTCACCTTGAAGCACTGCTTCCAAATGGTATCTTGACATTTTTACCTAATGCACATCCCTTGCATGCTCCCTCATGATCCTCCTTGAGTTCAGGGATGCCATTTACCATTGAATTTAGAGTTGGTAAGATTTTGTAGTGAAGGTGTCCAAACCTTCTATGCCAAAGTTCACATGGACTTACTTCAATGTGAATCAAATCTTGAGAGAGAGGAGTCAGCAATCTATAGAGTCTTCCTTCATGAATCCCAATCATCTTTGCATTTTCGATGCTAGAGTTTTTATCCAATACTACAACCTTTCCATCTATAAAAGCAACTATATCTCCTTTATCTTGTAGACATGAAATAAAAAGTACATTCTTTTCCAAATCGGGAACAAATAGAATGTTGTTGAGATGATAATTCCTCCATTCTCTAGCTCTAGCAAGGTTGATCCAATTCCTCTCACAAGATAGCTCTTCTTGTCACCAAGTTCAACGAAGTAGGAGGATTTTCCTCTTGATAAGGTCTTTAGTTGTTTGTGTTCACCTGTCATATGTCTTGATGCTCCACTATTGATGTTAGGCCCCTATACTACTAGTGTAACCCCTTATTATTATTAATACAACCCTCTTATTACATTGATGTACCCATGTAGTGCCCATATTGTTACTATTGTGCCCATAAAAGCCCATTATTGTTATTATTGTGCCCTTACATTATTATTGTTATGTAGGCTCTGATTATATAATGACCCCTTAGACTCCTATATATAGAAAGGAGGTCTTTTCATTTGTATCATCCAAGAATTGTTCATTTATGTAATGTAAAGGAGGTTGCCCCCTCGAAGAGGCTGAATTCTAAGGCATTGATCTATCTTTTCTATCTTTTCTTGAGATGATTTCATAACATTTGGTATCAAAGCTTTGGATTATAGGGTTTCACTGCTCCAACCAGGTCATCGTGGCATTTTCGCTATAACTTTTTCTGTGACGTTTCAGAAGTAGAAAAAAAAACCCATTTTAGAAGACATCGCGCTAAATCTCGGGTCCGAATTTCAGAGCTTATTGTGCTATATTTGCGGAGATATGATTTGAGGAAGTTGGTCTTTTTGCAGACTCCTGAATTACATTCCAAACAGGTGACCTGGGGAAAATCGTCATAACTTTTTCTCTGAGCATTGGATTGAAATTTCGTAAGAAGGTACAAAAAGAGGACGGACTGTAGTTTCTTCTATATACTTTTTAGAGCTAAAGGTCGAAACAGTGACTCGTGGCACGTCGTACAAATTCGCTCTACTGAACTAGTCTATAATCAAGTCACTGTGGGATATTTCGCATAATGCTTCCTTGGAGAATCCAATTTGGATGAGACTGGTGGCATTGGAAAGAGGACACAGAGGGCTACCACAAGTCGCAATTTCAGAACTCGATGTTCTGAAAGTACAAGGTTATAGTCGTTTCAAGATTGAGCTCCTAAAATCAAGAAAAAACAAGATGAGGAAGTTTGATGGGAAGGATCCGGTAAATTGGATACTTCAGATGGAGCAATATTTTGTTCTACATGGTGTTCTAGTGTTACAAAAGGTATGTATTGCATCTTCACATTTAGAACCAGATCAATTTTTATGGTATAAAGGGCTTTTTTCTCGTAAACAACTTGTTACGTGGTCAATTCTCACAAAGGAAATGATAACACATTATGAGGATACAAAGAGCAACACCACAACAATTGGAAAGAGCAAAAGGGCTTTGTGACATACTAGAAAGTAAAATTATGGAAACAATGAATTCTACCCCTCATTGTTATGAAGATGGAAGTGTTGTTTCTCCTAGCCTTCCACAACCTACAAGGGTTACACCACAACAATTGGAAGAAAAAAGAGAAAAAGGGCTTTGTTACAATTGTGATAGCAAATGCACTAAAAGTCATAAGTGTGTTGAGAAGAAATTATTTTACATAGAGTATGAAGAGGAGGAAGAAAAGGATCAAGAAACATCAAAAGAAGAGGATATATGCCAGGATCCAACCCTAGAGATAGAAGAAATGAATCAGACCATATCATGTAAAGCATTGGCAGGAATTACCACTCCTCAAACTATCGAGATAGAAGGACATATCAAGAAGAAAAATGTTCAAGAAGTGAAAGATCACATCGAGCATCAAGAAATGAATCCGACCATATCTTGTAAAGGATTGGAAGAAATTATCACTGCTCAAACTCTAGAGATAGAAGGACATATCAAGAAGAAAAAGGTTCAAGTAGTGAAAGATCA